>JACEEZ010019640.1:19176-72490 GCA_016584305.1 Chionoecetes opilio
GCCCCGGCAGGGCGCACGGCGGGGGACACTGTCCAAAACTGCGAAGGACTTCCCCAACGTGCGCGTGACGGTGCCCTTGCCCCAGGATCGCACCGCTAAGCACATCATCCTCGAGGGCCCAAAGAGCCAGGTGGCCGCCGCCGCCAAGGACATCACCGGCCGCCTGGAGGTTATCGAGGCACAGTTGCGTGAGGCAGCCGAGCGGCGCAAGATGAACGTAGCAAAAGTGGTGGTGGATGTGGCACCCAACACGCGGCGCCACCTGGTGGGCCCCGGGGGCGAGGAACTCATCAGGCTGGCACAGAAATACCCCAGCGTGAGGGTATCGGTGCCCCCCGCCACCAACACTCACTCCCGTAGCGTGAGAGTCGTGGGCCCGCCCGCCGAGGTGGCCGCCGTCGAGGCCTACCTGAAGGCACGCTTGCAGGCGGTGGAGCGGAAACGACAGTTCTTGAGGGAATGGCGACAACAGCACCGCCAATATCGCAAGGCGGCGGCCAAAGAGTGAGGCGGTTGCCTCTTATGATCACTTAATTGATCAACCAATCGTTGACACTCTCAGGATGATTCATATCCATCATTTCTTCGTTTTCTTTCATTCTTTGTATCCTCAACATCTTCAGTTATTGCTCTACACTAAAAATATCTGTATTCAATGATTATTAATTATGTAAATTGTTTTCTTTTCTGTATACTGTATTTCTGTATTTATCGTCAACGTAAACACTTCCAACTCTATAGAGTTTTTCCTTTGGCGTGTTTTTAACATCTCGGGATTCCGGGAGAAATCTTTTTGCCCGGGATCCTGGGACTTCCCGGGTCCGGTTGTAATGACATTTAAAAGAAAAATATGCACGATCTTTATTGCCTTGAAAGAGAGTAACAGTGTATGTAGCAACACGTAAGGGTGTGTCGTGTGCAGTGTACCCTGTGTGCATACCTCACACAGGGGGAATGGCCAATATAGTATTGATCTATGTCTGTCTTTTCTCTTATCAATATTTTCAATGCTCTTATCAATATTTTCAATGCTCTTATCAATATTTTCAATGCTCTTATCAATATTTTCAATGCTCTTATCAATATTTTCAATGCTCTTATCAATATTTTCAATGCTCTTATCAATATTTTCAATGCTCTTATCAATATTTTCAATCCTTCAATATTTTCAATGCTCTTTCAATTTTCATGCTTTCTTTCATTTCTTACTTGTTGAACCTTTTTTCCCCGCCGTCTGTAAACCCATCTGTTTAAACTGGTTCCAACCCTAGGGTTTAGCATCATTCCGGCCTCCAAAAATTGGATTTTGAAAGTTTGTTCGCCCCCCAATCAAATTAACTTAAAATATTTCGAGGGAATATTGTTTTTTTTATTCTATGTTTCCTCCAGCTCAAAATTTAGGGCCAAGCCGGTTTTCATTATTCCGTTGCAAATTTAGACCCATTCTAGCCGTTTAAAATTCATGTCCCCCCCCCCCCTTCGAGCCACCCTGGGCCTTTCCTTCTTTAAAACAATAAACCCATCTTGTTTGGGCCCTCCTTAAGTTAAATCCCAAAATTCAGAGTTATCTTCCAATTCATTTTTTATCTTCAATAAATTTTTTTTTAAATTTCTCTTTTTATTTTGATTTAACAAATGTATTTTTTATTAACGAATTGAAATTTTTTTTTTAAAATTTCTTGTTTTCCCCATAAACGTGGATTTTCCCTAGTCTGGCCAAATTAAGAATAATATGCAATGTTTGGTAATTATTCCTTTTTACCCAAATTTACTTTGTTCACTGCATATTTCAATTTCAAAAATAACAAAATTTTATTACTTTTTAAAATTCTTTTTTAAGCAATTATTTTTAATAAATTTTTAAAATTTTGATTAAACAATACTTTATTTTTGATTTTTTTTAATATTATAAACATATTGCTATATTAAAATTTTCAAATTACAAAATGTTTTAGCCATTTAACAGAATTTGAACATAGCTACAGGCCAAATTTTTCAAAGTTACCACAAGAATTACACTGTACAAAAAATTTACGACACTGCAAAAATAAAATTTATTTTTTTAAATAAAATTTACTCAAAACCCATTAACAAACTTCTTTATTTTAGTTTTTCAGATTATTTCTGAATTTTGGAATTTTATACACTTAAAACCAATTTTTACTGCACTTCAAGAAAAAGAAAAAAACCCAATACAAGGTAAATGATAAGACCCTAATAAATTAAAAAGCTTGTTAAAACCAAAAATTTGCATTAAATAAAAATTGTGTTTTTTCAATCTTAAATTCTTTAACTTAACCATGAAAATCCTACTTTATTATTTTCTTTTTTTTTTTAATTGTGTTTCATAGTATTTCCAATTTGATCAATTTTTCACATTCAAACATGGAGGTATTTTTGTATATAGGTTAAGTTCCTGAAAACAATTGGGGCCTTCGGGACTTCGGTCACAACAATTGCTTAGATTTTTATTAAAATTTTCCCTTTAGAAATGGTAATTTTGTTTTTATATATATGCATGTTTCCCTTATCTTCCGTTTGGTTGTGTTTTCTTTAAAACTAAAATTCTAATAAAAGGGCAAGAACATGAGGTAAATGAAAAACAATTAAAATTTTCTAAAAAGAGGCCCTGGGTTTTGACACCAGTTTAACTAAAATTGCCTGCACCCAATTTCCCTTTGTCAATGTCTGGATAATATGTTGTGATAGGAAATTAAATGATTGTCGATTTTTTTTTATTGAAATTTTGTTTTATATAAGGGAATTTAAAATTTAAAAAATTTGCTATAAAATTGGGTCACATTAGATTACTTCGTGTCACTTTGCAGTGTTTTGGTGTTTTTGGCAACCAATTGCCCTGGTACGGTGTGTTGAAATTAATATCTGGTTGAAGGGTTTAGGTTTAGTGTCGTGGGGGTTTTGGGGTTGGGTGGTTTGGGTGTTTGTGTGTGGTTTGTTTGTTGGGGTTGTTTTTGTTTTGGTTGTGTTTTGTGGGGTTTTGGGGTTTGTGTGGTGTTTTTGTGTTTTTCCCCTTTGCCTTCAAAAGGGTTTTACTTGTGGGGAACAAATTTAAGTATAGTTCAGCGGGGAAGTAAAATTTTTTCCTCATAAACCTTGTGTTTTTGGTTTGTTTGTGTTTTAATTGGAAAAATTTGTTTTTTGGTGTTGGTGCCGTGTTCCCTTGGTGTTGGTGTTTCACCCCTTTCCTGGCGCCCAACGTTTGGGCCTGGGTGTGAGCCTAGGTAGACCGGGTTCCACCCCTTTTACTGGAGCCACACCTTTTTCTCATGTTGGTGTGGGCCCTTGGGCGTAACCCAGGCCCCCCTTCAGTACTGGTGCCCTTTGGGGGCCCGGGTTTCCCGCGGAAAAGGCAGCTTTTGGCTCATGAGGGGACTTCAAAGCTACCGAGCCGAGTGCCAGAATGGACAGCCTGCATTTTCACTTGTTTTTTGTTTTGGGGGGCAGGGCTCGGCCACGGGTGCGGGGTTGGACCCCCGGGGAACCGTCAAGGCCCTGGGCCTCCCGCGCAGTTGAGGCGTAACCGGGGAAAGGACCCCAGAAAGAATCTTGGTATAACCCAAAAAAGGGCAAGAAACCCCACAAGGTTAAAGAAGGGGACAGTCCGGCAGTGGCCCTGTGGGCTGGAAAGTGCAAGAAGGAAAAACGGAGAAAAGTCTGCAGGAGTCCGGAAAGGCCAAGAAAAGGAAAAAACGTGGAAGGCAATAAACGGGCCGAAGCGGTTCAAGCTCCGGCGAAAGCACCCAAAGGGAATAGGTCGCATCATGGGGGAAAACGGCGGAAAAAGCTCCCCAGGGAGACGGGGCAGTAACGGGCCGCGGGGACACTGTCCAAACTCGGAAAAATTCAAGGGGGAAGTCCTGAGGAGCCCGAAAATCCTGGGGGCCCCAAAGAAAAGGGCCCCCGGCAAGGAACCGGCCCCTGTCAGAACGGGCAAGTGGCGTAGGCAGCCAAGGGCGAAGATAAACGAGCAAAAGTGGTGGTGTTGTGGCCCAACACGGGCGACCGGGGGCGCCCGGGGGGGGGAAACCTGTCCAAAAACCCCGCGGAGGTACTCCCCCGGGCCCACCTCCTTCCCGAGACGTAAGATCTTCCCGGGGGCCCCAAAGTGGCCGGGGCGCCAGCCCCAAGGCCCCTTCAGCGGGGGGGAAAAGAGTTTTAGGAATGGCGACAGCCGAGCCCGCAAAAAGCGGGGCAAAAGGTGGGGGTTGCCCAGCCACTTGGGCCCCAGGACTCTCAGGTGGAAAATACCACTTTTCGTTTCTTCCGACCCAACATCTCGTAGCTAAATCTGCCCCGAGTTTTTAGGATTGCTTCGTACAAAACGATTTTCTAAGGGAACCCCAACCCAAGTCCTTGGCGGGGGAAAATTGGGCCGGGTCTTTTGCCTTTGGGGATTCCCTTCGTTGTAAGAGATTTAAAAAATTATCCGTCTTTATTCCTTGAAAAAAATCAGTGTATTGTCAACACGTAATTTGTTCATGAAAATTTGTGTTGTCCTTCCGGAATGGTATGTATTATCAAAGTCGTTTTTCCTTAAAAATTTCAATGCTCTTACAATTTTTCATGCTCTTATCAATATTTTCATGCCTATCAATATTTTCAATCCCTTTATCAATATTTTCAATGCTCTTATCAATATTTTAATGCTCTTATCATTTTAATGCTCTTATCAATATTTTCAGCTCTTATCAATATTTCAATGGCTCTTCATATTTTAACTCTTATCAATATTTGCAATGCTCTTATATCAATTTAGCCTGCATCGGCGTGTGTCCCTCTAGTACAGTGTTTCTAACTGGGTTATCGAACCCAGGGGTTCGGTGAGCCAAGCTTAGGGGTTCGGCGTAGCCTCCAAAATCATTGCAATTTTTGATATTTATTGTATTCAGATTATTCACCATATAAAATTACGCGAAATCAACGTAATTTTCAGCAGCCGGTGGAGGAGTCATGTGCGGTGGTAAAGTGGTGTGCTGCCCGCTCTCTCACTTCGAGCAGTGCGTTATACGTTTTGGGGCACGGCCTTGTTTTGCCATTGAATATCCGATTAGTGGCAAATTCCCTCTGAGGCTCACGTCTAAATGCTCGAGTTTCAACAAATTTCAGGACCCGCCTCAGCCCCCAAGCTGTTGAGACTCACTTTGTCCCAGCCCGTCTTAAAACAATCATGGATTCACCCTGTCAGCCCCCCCGCCCTTTAGAGGACCTATATATGCCATGCTTCAGAGTTCTTCCTTCCTTCTTATTATCCAAATAAAAACTGAATTTTGAGGGAATGTCCTCTAATTTTGCCTTCAATTAAATCAAAATGTATTCTTCTTATTATTTAAATATTTCTTGAATTTTGAAGCAATTTTTGTCTTAATATTTTTCTTCGCATTTTGAGGGGTTTCGGCCAGGTGCAAGGTTTCGTTAGGGTTCGGCCCTCTGAAATGGGGACCACTGCTGTAGATGCCACTGCTTATTTTTTCGTATTTACTATGCCTTGTGTTACACTCATTAACATACTGTGTGTCCATCTGGGCTAGCAACATGGCAACTTCTTAAATTAAAGGTAAACATGCACAGAAGAAAGTTGTCATGTATTCTTTTCTTAGGCAAATTTGACTCTGTCATGAAATTATTTCTTCATGAAGATGGTTGAAATTGATTCAATACACAATACTTTTCATTATTATGATTTATAAAATGTTTATAGCTAGTTATACAGGAAATTAAATGTTTCAAATTTATGACATGTCCACACTGAACATAATGTAGATTTGATTTGTCCACAGTTCTGAACAGCTTATATAAAACAATATTCTATGTCAGCCTCAAATTATTCACGCTTACCACTAAATTAAAGCTTAGTAAAACAAACACTATTTAGCATGCAAAAGGGAATAAAAGATTGTATACTTCAGAACTTAGTCAGATCTACTTACAATATAACAATTGCAAAACTAACTACTTTTTTTTTTTTTTTTTAATATTATTATAGCATTTGCATAGTTATGCATAACATATAATTTGATCACAAATTTTACTATAGTTAAACATATTGTCAAGGTTTAATTCTAGGATAGGTTTAGGCATGTCTGAAAGCACCCCTAGTAATTGCTATATGCCTGTCAGGGAGCTTTCGGCTCGACAGACACTTGTATTTATGTATTTATTAAAATTGTTATGCATTTGTAAGCTATATAGCAATAAATAATTGACTTTACTTCTTACTTACTATGTAGTTTCCTGTCTTGTATCTTCCGTGTTTGTGTCTTCCTTTGTGTTTCCTTCTACGCACTTTCTATATAGAAGGAGGGCAAGTTACACAATGACGAGGATATGAGATGAAAGATGCGAGATATAAAAATATGTATTCATGAGAAAAGACAGTTGCCAGGCGATATAGACACCTGATGTTTATCATTTCCATTGCCCTGACATCCCTAGATGTTCCTATGTACAATGATCATGTTGATAATGATGGTAATCGTGTTAGTAATGAGAGTGAATGATGATGATAGTGCACAATTATCTATCATCATGGTATTTTTTTTTTATATAATGGAATTCTACATAAACATGCCGTCTTTGCGAACTTCGAGGTACATATATGAATCTCTCACCGCGTGTTACATGTCCTATACATGGTTGCGTAGGTTCTGGACAAAGCCCAAGATTCGCACCACTGAGTGACTCGGGATGTGCTTATAAAACACTCCAATATCCTCCGTTCAGAATGGCCTCGTGATAGACTATTAACAGTGCCATGCGAGGAGGCTTCTGATCTGAATGAGTTTTGACAAGAGTTTGGTTGGTACTATAGATTATTTGAATGAACTGGATGAATTAAATTAACAGTAATTGATGAGGTTTGTTTTATGTAGAGTTGATCTGTCTGGTATACACATGGCATCTTTTTACTCAAGACTTTACTGTGTTTTCGTGATCATCAAATGTAGTTGAACAGTATGATGTGCAGAGTGAAGTTGAATTTGGGTTTAAACGTCGATATGACTTTTCTGTGGGTGTTGTGTGTGTGTGGTGTGTTTGTTGTGTGTTGTGGTGTGTGTGTGTGTGTGTGTGTGTTTGTGTGTGTGTGTGGTGTGCGTTATGTGTGTGTGCGTGTGTGTGCTTGTGGGTTTAGCCCTTCGCCTTGGCAAACCACGGTTTTCGTCCTGTGTAGGGGAAGCCTAAACGTTAGTATCAGATTCACTGCTGTGGTGTTGGACGCCACCATCCCTTTTGCTCATGTGAAAATTGTGTTTTTTGGTCATTGTTGGGATGTATTATAAAATCAAATGGAAACAACATTTCAGTCTTCTGTCTCAGGTGTCCTGGGTGACGTGTTCACCTTGTGGTGGTGGGCATCACGCCTCCTCGGTCTGCTGGCCAAGGCGCCTTGGACCTGAGGTGTACCGAGCCCTGCAGCATGGGAGGATGGGCCACCATGCCACTATCTGCCTGGCAGACAGGGTCCTGGCTCACTGGTGGTGGCTGGGGCCTCTGCCCGCCCCCTCAGAGCCCGGGAGGCACTGCGCGGCCCTGGTCGTGAGACTGGTGGACCTCCTGGCCAGATCCCGCAGGACAAGCACTTCTTGGCTGCATTGAGGAGCAAATCGGCAAGCTCACACGAGCACGATGTCACAAGATGTGCAGCCTTGCAGTGTGTTCCATGCGGGTTTTTGGCTTTTGGTGGGGCAGTGGCTCGAAAGCCAGACGACAAGCAGTGCGGGAGGTGAAGAAGGACTCAGAGGCATCCGTCGAAGAGGCAATAGGAAATCTGGCCGAACGCAGCTCGAGCAGTCCCCAACTAAGACGAAGAGGCAGTCACAGAAAGGAAATCATTCGTATAAACCCAAAAAACGCGGAAGAAGACTCCCCTAGGATGAGAGACAGTGAACGAGTCCGGCGAGTGGCACACTGTCGGCAAGCACTCGAAAAGTGCAGAAGGAAGTAAATCGAGGAAAAGTCTGAAGGAAGTGCTTGGAAGTGCAGAAAGAAGCACTAAGGGCGTGGAAGGCAAACGTGGCACCTGCTCAGAACGTGTCAAAGCTCGGCGTAAAGCAGCCCTCAAGGGACGATGAGGTGCGGCAGTCATGGAGGGAGAACTCGGTCGAAGATGTTGCTGCGTGCACCGGCAGACGGCGGCACGTCACGGGCCGCGGGGGACACTGTCCAAAAAGGCGGAAGGAGCTTCCCAACGGCGCGGACGGTGCACTTGCCCCAGGACGCACGCTAGCAAACATCCTCGAGGGCCCAAGAGCCAGGTGGCCGCCGCGCAAGGACATCCGGCGCACTGTGGTTTCGAGGCACAGTTGCGTGAGGCAGCCGATCGGGCAGAGTGAACGTAGCAAAAGTGTGGTGGATGTGGCACCCAACGCGGCGCCACCTGGTGGGCCCCGGGGGCGAGGAATGCATCCAGCTGGCACAGAAATACCCCGCTAGGTATCGGTGCCCCCCGCCAACAACACTCACCCGTAGGTGAGAGGCGTGGGACCGCCCGCCGAGGTGGCGCCGTCGAGCCTACCTGAAGGGGTTGCAGGCGGTGGACGGAAACGGACAGTTCTGAGGGCATGGCGACAAAGCACGCAATATCGCAAGGCGGCGGCCAAAGAGTGAGGCTGCCTCTTATGATCACTTAATTGTCAACCACGTTGACACCTCGGATGATTCATATCATCATTTCTTCGTTTCTCATCTTTGTATCCCAACATTCTTCAGTTATTGCTCTACACTAAAATATCTGTATTCAATGATATTAATTATGTAAATTGTTTCTTTTCTGTATACTGATTTCAATCGTATACACTCTCAACTTATACAGTTTTTCCTTGCGTGTTTTTACATTCTGGATCCAGAATCTTTTTCCAGGATCTCGGATTCGTCGTTGTAATGAATTTAAAAAATTGTCCATCTTTATTCCTTAGAGTAAAGTGTATTCCACACGTAAGTGTCTTGAGTTCCTTGGCATTAACAGGAATCCAATATTGACATCTTTTTCCCTCCTGATTGGTCAGTTACATTTCAATGCAAACTATCAATTTAGTGTAAGTACTGTTATATTCAACACAGGTATTGTCAATGGTACTGATTCATCTCTCCAAGTGAATGCCATTATATATTTTTGTCTTTTCTTTCAATATTTTCATCTCTTATCAATATTTTAATGCTCTATATTATCATATATTTTTCAATGCTCTTATCAATATTTTCAATGCTCTTATCAATATTTCAATGCTCTTATCATATTTTCAATCTTATCATATTTTCAATGCTCTTATCAAATTTTCAATGCATATTTTATATCATCATTTTTAATACTCTTATCAATATTCATCTCTCTTATCAATATTTGCAAGCCTTATCGTTCAGCCTGACGGTGTCCTTACCTGGTTTTAACCGGTTCAGAACCCCAGGGGTCGGTGAGCCAGTCTTAGGGGTTCGGCGTAGGCCCTCCAAAACATTGCAATTTGATATTATTGTATTCCAGATTATTCACCATAGTAAATATACGCGAAATCAACGTAATTTCAAGCGCGGTGGAGGGAGTCATGTGCGGGTGTGTAAAAGTGCGTGTGCTCGCCCGGCTCTCTCACTTCCGAGCAGTGGCGTATACGTTTGGGGGGCACAGCCTTGTTTTGCCATTGAATATCCGATTAGTGCAAAATATCCCTCCTGAGGCCTCAAAATGTCCTAAAAATGCTCGATTTTCAACAGATTTCATGACCCCTCCTCAGACCCCCAAGCTGTTGAGACTCACTTTGCTCGCCCAGCCCCGTCTTAAAACAATCATGGATTCACCTCTGTGCTCCCCCCCCCCCCCCCTTTCAGAGGACCTATATATGCCACTGCTTCAGAGTTCTTCCTTCCTTCTTATTATCCAAATAAAAACTTGAATTTTGAGGCAATGTTCCTCTAATTTTTGCATCAATTAAATCAAAATGTATTCTTCTTATTATTTAAATATTTCTTGAATTTTAAAGCTAATTTTTATTTTTTTATTAATATTTTTTTCTTCGCATATTTGAGGGGTTCGGCCAAGGTGCAGAGGTTTTCGTTAGGGTTCGGCGCCTCTGAAAAGGTTAAGAACCACTGCTGTAGATGCACTGCTTAGTATTTACTATGCCTTGTGTTACCCTCATTTAACATACTGTGTGTCCATCTGGGCTAGCACATGGCCAACATTCTTAAATAAGGTAAACATAGCACAGAAGAAAGTTGTCAGATGTATTCTTTTCTTAGGCAAATTTGACTCTGTCACTGAAATTATTTCTTCAATGAAGATGTTGAAATTTGATTCAATACACAAATACTTTTCATTATTATTGATTTATAAAATGTTTATAGCTAGTTATACAGGAAATTAAATGTTCAAATTTATTGACAATCTTCATCAGACTAGAAGCAATAATGTAGATTTGATTTGTCCACAGTTCTGAACAGCTATATATAAAAACAATATTCTATGTTCAGGCCTCAAATTATTCAACAGCTTACCACTAAATATTAAAGCTTTAGTTAAAACAAACAACTATTTAGCATTCAAAAGGGAAATAAAAGATTGTATACTTCAGAACTCTTAGCAGATCTACTTTAACAAGTATAACCATTGCAAAACTAACTACTTTATTATTTTTTTTTTTTTTAATATTATTATTAGTGCATTTGCATAAGTTATGTAATAACACATAATTTGATCACTATTTTTTTACTACTATTCATAACAGTATTGTCAAGGTTAAATTTTGCTATAGCTAGGGTTTAGGCATGTCTGAAAGCACCCCTAGTAATTGATATCTGCCTGTCAGGGAGCTTCGGCTCGACAGACACTTGCTATTATGCTATTATTAAAATTGTATGCATTTGTATGCTTATATAGCAATAAATATTGACTTACTTACTTACTTACTATGCTATGTTTCCTGTCTTGTATCTTCCGTGTTTTGTGTCTTCCTTTGTGTTTTCCTTCTACTGCACTTTCTATATGAGGAAAGAGAGGGCAAAGTTACACAATGACGAGGATATGAGATGAAAAGATGAGAGATATAAAAATATATATTCCATGAGAAAAGACAGTTGCCATGGGCGATATAGACACCTTGATGTTTATCATTCGCCAATCTGCCCTGACACCCCTAGATGTTCCTATGTACAAATGATCATGTTGATAATGATGGTAATCGTGTTAGTAATGAAGAGTATAATGATGATGATAGTCGCACATTTATCTATCCAGTCATTGGTATTTTTTTTTATATAATGGAAAGTTCTACATAAACAATGCCGTCAATGCGAACATTCGAGGTCACCAATATATGATCTCTTCACCGCGTGTTACATGTTCCTCTTAGCAGTGGTTGGCGTAGGTTCTTGGACAAAGCCCAAGATTCGCACCACTGAGTGACCGGGATGTGCTGTCAAAACTCCAAATATCCTCCGTTCAGAATGGCGTCCCTCGTGATAGACTATTACAGTGCTCGTGCGAGGAGGCTCTGATCTGAAATGAGTTTGACAAGAGTTTTGGTTGGTACTATAGATTAATTTGAATTGAACTGGATTGAATTTAAATTAAAGTAATTGATGAGGTTTGTTTTTTATGTAGAGTTGATCTTGTCTGGTATACACATGTGCATCTTTTTACTCAAAGACTTTTACTGATGTTTTTCGTGATCATCAAATGTAGGTTGAACTAGTAATGATGTGCAGAAGTTGAAGTGAATTTGGGTATTAAAGCGTCGGATATGACCTGTTTCGGTGTGTGTGTGTGTGTGTGTGTGTGTGTGTGTGTGTGTGTGTGTGTGTGTGTGTCTGTGTGTGTGGTGTGTGTGTGTTGTGTGTGTGTGGTGTGTGTGTGGTGGTGTGGTCGTGTGTGTGTTTCCCCTTCTGCCTTGGCAAACCAACGGTTTCGTCACTGTGTAGGGAAGCCTAAACGTTAGTATCAGATTCACGCTGTGGTAGTGGACGCCACCATCCCCTTTCTTCTCATGTGATAAACATTGTGTTTTTGGTCATTGATTGATATATTATAAAATCAAATGGCAAACAAAACCATTCCTCAAGTCATTCATTCTCAAGGTGTCCTGGTGACCGGTTCACCTTGGGGGTGGGCATCACGCCTCCTCGGCAGCTGTGGCAGAGCTTGGACCTGAGGGTCCGAGCCCTGCAGGCCCGGGAGGCCGGGCCTCCTGCCTATGCCTGGGGGGCACGGGCTCCTGGCTCACTGGGGGTGGCTGGGGGCCCCTTTCGCCCCGCCCCCCCTCGGAGCCCGGGAGGGCCCGCGCGGCCCCGGCAGTGAGGACTGGTGGAACCCCCTGGGAGATCCCGAGGGCAAAGCGCTTTTTTGGGTGCATGAGGCGCAAATGTAAAACTCAACACGACAGAGATTTTCACAAAGAATGGACAGCCCCTTTCAGTGTGTTCCCCGCGTGTTTTGTGCTTTTGGTGGGGCAGTGGGTCGAAAAACCGACGAAAAACAGGCGGGGAGGGAAAACTCAGAGGAATCCGTCGAAAGCCCCAAAAAGAATTGGCCCAAACCCCCTTTGAGCAGTCAAATGACGAAAGGCACCCACAAAAGGAAAAAAATTCGTATAAAAACCAAAAAAAAGGGGGAAGAAGCTCCCCCTAAGGGAAAAAGACAGTGAACAGTCCGGGGAGTGGGACACTTCGGCACACTCGGAAAAAAATCAAGAAGGGAAATAAAATGGAGAAAAAATCGAAGGAAGGCCTTGGAAAATGCCAAGAAGAAGGCCCAAGGGGGGAGCAAGCGTGGCACCTGTCGAAGCGTGTCAAGGGTCGGCGTAAGCATCAGGGGGGGATGAGGGGCGGCATCATGGAGGGAAGATCGGGGAAGATGTTGCTGGCCGTGCCACCGGCAGAGGGGGCAGTCACGGGGCCCCGGGGGGCACTGTCCAAAAACTGCGGAAGGGCTTCCCCAACGTGGCGTGACCCTGCCCCGGCCCCCGATCGCACCGCTAAGACATCATCCCCGAGGGCCCAAAGAGCAGGTGGCCGCCGCCGCCAAGGACATCACCCGGCGCCGGAGGTTCGAGGGAAGTTGCGTGAGGGGCCGAGCGGCGCAAGTGAACGTAGCAAAAATGGGGGGGGTGTGGCACCCCCAAAAGCGGGGGCCACCTGGGGGCCCGGGGGGAGGAATATCAGGCTGGCCCAGAATACCCCAGGTGAGGGATCGGGCCCCCCGCCACCAAAATCACTCCCCAGCGGGGAAGTCGGGGGCCCGCCCGCCGAGGTGGCCCCCGTCGGGTACCTGAAGGCACTTGCAGGCGGTGGAGCGGAAACGACAGTTTTTAGGGAATGGCGACAAACCCGCCCCAAAAATCGCAAGGGGGCGGCCAAAAATGAGGCGGTTCCTCTTTGAAACTTAATGATCAAAAAATCGTTTACACTTCCCCGGGTATTATATCCTCTTTTTCGTTTCTTCATTCTTTGTTCCTCAAATCTTCATTATTGCTTACACTAAAAATACGTAATTTAAATTATTTAAATTTTGTAAATTGTTTTTTTTTTGTATACTGTATTTCGTATTTATCGTCAACGAAACATTCCAACTCTATAGAGTTTTTTCCTTTTGGGGTGTTTTAACATCGGGGGTTCGGAGAAATCTTTTTGCCCCGGGACCTGGGTTCCCGGGTCCGGGTTTTAATGACTTTAAAAAAAAAATACACGATCTTTTTTGGGCCTGAAAGAAGAACGGGTTTTAGCAACACGTAAAAGGGGTTTCGTGTGCAGGTAAACCCCGGGCATACCTCCCCAGGGGGGAAAGGCCAAAATTAAATATTTATCTATTCTGTCTTTTTTTCTTATCAAATTTTTCATGTTCTTATCAAATTCATGCTTTTTATTTTTTTTTTTTTTTTTGTTTTAATTTTTTTTTTTTTTTTAAGTTTTCAAATTTTTTAAGCCACTTTTTCAAACCACAAATTTTCAATCTCTACAATATTTTCAATTTTATAAAATTTTCAATGCTCATCAATTTTCAAAAGCTTTTCCCCCAATTTTTTTTAACAAAATTTTTTGCCCCTTTCTTTTTCCCTTTTATTTTAAAATTTTTTTTATTTTCAATTTTTTGTAAAAATTTTCTCCTTTAAATTTTAGCCCGGGGGGGTTTCAGTCAGGGGTTTTTAAATGGGTTCCCCCCGCCCCATTTTTGGGGGCCCGTCTTTGGGGGGGTGGCCCCCCTTGCCAATTTTTAATTATGTAAATTAGTTTCCCCAAAAACCCTTCCGAAACCTTTTTACAAGGCTAAAAATGTGGGGGGGTTTTTAAAATCTGCCCCCCTCCTCAGGGCCCCCACCCCGTTTTTAGAATTCAATTTGCTTTCCCAGGGCCCCCGTCTAAAAAACAATTTTATGATTCCCCCCAACCCCTCTTTTGCCCCCCCCCCCCCCCCCCCCCCCCCCCTTTTTTTAGAGGACCTAATATGCCATGCTTCGAGTTCCCTTTTTCCTCTTATTTTCCAAAAAAAATTTAATTTGAGGCAATGTTCCCCAATTTTGATCAATTAAAAACAAAAGTATTTTTTTATTATTTAAAATTTCTTGAATTTTTAAGCTAATTTTTTTTTTTTTTTTAATTTTTTTCTTCGCATATTGAGGGGGTTTGGCCCAAAGGGGCAGGGTTTTTTTTAGGGTTCGGCCCTCTGAAAAAAGGTTAGAACCACTGCTGTAGATGCACTGCTTAGTATTACATCCCGGTACCCCTCTTTTTAAACTGTGTGTCCATCTGGGTAGCACATGGCCAAAAATTTTAAATAAAGGGAACTAGCACAGAAAAATTTCAGGTATCTTTTTTTTAGCAAATTTTACTCTGTCACTGAAATTATTCTTTTAATGAAAAGTTGAAATTTTTTCAATACACAAAAATTTTTATTATTATTGATTTTTAAAAAGTTTTTAGTAGTATACAGGAAATAAAATTTAAATTATTGACAACTTCATCAGACTGAAGCAATAATGTAGATTTGATTTGTCCCAAAATTCTGAAAAGCATATATAAAAACAATATTTATGTCGGCCCCCAAAATTTTTCAACAGCTTACCCTAAAATTAAAGTTAGTTAAAACAAAACAACTATTTTGCATTCAAAAGGGGAAAAAAAAGATTGTATACTTCAAAAACCTCTTAGCGATCTACTTTAACAAGTAACCCCCTTTCAAAACTAACTACTTTTTTTTTTTTTTTTTTTTAAAATTATTATTATGCATTTTATTTAGTAATAAACATAATTGATCACTATTTTTTTACTACTATTTATAACAGTATTGTCAAGGTTTAAAATTTTGCTATAGCTAGGGGTTTAGGCGTTGAAAGCCCCCCTAGTAATGATATTCCTGTCAGGAGCTTTCGGCTCGACAGAACTTGTATTTTGCTATTTAAAATTTATGATTTGTACTTATATAGCATAAATTGACTTACTTTTCTTTCTTTCTATGCTATTTTCCTGTCTTGTATCTTCCGTTTTTGTTCTTCCTTTGTGTTTTCCTTTACTGCACTTTCTATAGGGAAAGAGGGGCAAAGTTCACAATGAAGGGATAGAGAGAAAAAAATGAAGTAAAAAAATAATTTTTCCAGAGAAAAGGGAAATTTCCATGGGCGTATAGACACCTTTATGTTTATCATTCCCAATCGCCCCACAACCCCCGAGTTCCTATGTACAAAAGGGTCTGTTGAAATGATGGGAACGTGTAGTAATGAAAGTATAATGATGATGAAGTGCACATTTATTTCCGTCATTTGGGTTTTTTTTTTTATTGGAAATTCTACATAAACAATGCCTCCCCAAAGCGAACATTCGAGGTCCCAAATAGATCTTTCACCCCGTGTTTTCATTCCTTTAGCATGGTTCGTAGGGCTTGGAAAAAGCCCAAAATTCGCACCCCTGGGGGGGATGTGCTGTAAAACTCCAAAATTCGTTCAGAAAAGGGTCCCTCGGATGACATTCTGCTGTGCGAGGAGGCTCTGATCTGAAATGAGTTTGCAAGAGTTTTTTGGGTTGGGGAAAAGATTAATTTTTAATTTAATGGATTTTAATTTAAATTTTAAAATAATTGAGAGGTTTTGTTTTATTAGAGTGATTTTCTGGTTACACTGGCATCTTTTTTACTCAAAAATTTTTCTGATGTTTTTCTACATCAAAAAGTAGGTTTAATAGTAATGTGTGCAGAAGTTTGAATGCTTTTGGGTTTAAAGCGGGCGGTTGCTGTTTTTTGGTGTGTGTGTGGGGGGTGTGTGTGTGTGTGTGTGTGTGTTGGTGTGGGTGTGTGTGTTGTGTGTGTGTGTGTGTTGTTGTTGTGTGGTGTGTGTGTGTGTGGGTGTGTTGCGTGTGTGTGGTGTGTGTGTTTCCCCCCTTCTGCCCTTGGGAAACCAAAAGGTTTGTCACTTGTAGGGGAAACCTAACCTTAGTATCAGATTCACGCTGTGGTAGGGACGCCCCATCCCTTTTTTCATGGATAAAAAACCCCTTGTGTTTTTTTGGTTTGATTGATATATTATAAAATCAAATGCAAAAAAAACCCTTTTCAAGTCCCTTCATTCTAAAGGTTGGTNCTCCCATGAACTGATCCATGTACAATGCGTTATATGATGTATCGTGTTAGTATGAGATTATAATGATGATATGTCGCACATTTATCCATCCAGTCATTGTATTTTTTTTATATATAATGTAAAGTTCTACATCAACAATGCCGTCAATGCGAACATTCGAGGTCACCAATATATGATCTCTTCACCGCGTGTTACATGTTCCTCTTAGCAGTGGTTGGCGTAGGTTCTTGGACAAAGCCCAAGATTCGCACCACTGAGTGACCGGGATGTGCTGTCAAAACTCCAAATATCCTCCGTTCAGAATGGCGTCCCTCGTGATAGACTATTACAGGGCTCGTGCGAGGAGGCTCTGATCTGAAATGAGTTTGACAAGAGTTTTGGTTGGTACTATAAATTAATTTGAATTGAACTAGATTGAATTTAAATTAAAATAATTGATGAGGTTTTGTTTTTATGTAGAGTTGATCTTGTCTGGTATACACATGTGCATCTTTTTTACTCATAGACTTTTACTGATGTTTTTCGTGATCATCAAATGTAGGTTGAACTAGTAATGATGTGCAGAAGTTGAAGTGACTTTGGGTATTAAAGCGTCGGATATGACCTGTTTCGGTGTGTGTGTGTGTGTGTGTGTGTGTGTGTGTGTGTGTGTGTGTGTGTGTGTGTGTGTGTGTGTGTGTGTGTGTGTGTGTGTTCAAGTTCAAGTTCAAGTTCAAGTTCAAGTTCAAGTTATTTATTTATTGTCAGTATAATTCAATTACATAAGGGAATCTACAACAATAATACATTAGGAAATGGCACGGTCTGCCGAGCCAAGGCTCCCTGGCAGACGTAATAATTTATATAAGAGAATACATAGGCATAGACAACGTGGGACGGACAATCATGGAATAAGTAATACATAAATGTACGCACTCACGCACACGCACGTACGCACGCACGCACGCACGCACGCACGCACGCACGCACGCACGCACGCACGCACGCACGCACGCACGCACGCACGCACGCACGCACGCAACGCCGCAAACGAACAGTCATTCAAACACCGTCGTACAAACACATATCACACAATATTCACTTAAATACATTCATACATTTAGAATGCAATACCTTTACATACTACACACATGTACACACCAGTGTCACACCACACACATACATACACACACAGCCACAAACATACACGATCATTCATAACAACACTTACTTTCGTACTCACTGATATGTACATAGATTGAAGTGTATACAAATAATTTCTAGAAGCTTTCTTAAATATGAAAAGTGTACTATTGTAAACAAGAGATTTTATATTTGTTGGTAATGAGTTCCATAACTGTGGTCCGGAGTACATGATGCTGTGCCTGTACAGAGTTGTGCGGTATTGTGGACATCTCAGGTCTATACCGGTGCCTCTTGTTGCATAAGAGTTCCCTACCAAACTGAATAATAGGTTACTTGAAGTGAGAGTTATATTTCTAAAAATACATAATAGCAAAAAATTGTTATGTATATTATTAAATTTCAGTAATTTATGTGTTGAATATATAAGATTTACAGAGTCGAATTTACCCATGAAAAATATACATCTAAAATGTTTGTTTTGCGCTACTGATAATTTATTGAGATAAGAAGGCCAAGTACCACCCCAGACAGAAACACAATACATGAGATTAGGGTAACATAAGGTATAGTAGATGGTAATCATAGCTTCTTTAGTAAGTTGGTCACGAATCCTGTACAACACTCCACATAATTTAGATATACTTAGGTATACTGCATTAATGTGGTGACTCCAGTTTAGATGCTCGTCAATATAAAGACCTAACAACTTTGTATGGCTGACTCGTTGAATTATTTGATCTTCTAGTGTTATTGGAGGCATATTATATTTTAAAGAACGATTTTGAAAAAATAAATAGCTGGTTTTAGTCACATTTATTATAAGTTTATTTGCCCTTATCCATTGATTTACCAACTGTAGTTCTGTGTGCAGGTTAGTGTGCAAGGAATTTAAGTTATCATCTGAAAACAATATGTTGGTGTCGTCTGCATATATGACACATTCAAGTTTTGTGCTTGCATGTGGCAAATCGTTAATATATATTATGAAAAGAATGGGGCCTAGTATTGATCCTTGTGGAACTCCTTTCATGAGGTGTTTGTAATGTGAGTAGGTAGAGTTACAATATACAGACTGTGATCTATTACTTAAGTAGCTACTGAACAATTGTAGTGGCAAACCCCGAACACCAATATTTTCTAGTTTTGTAAGTAGTATACCGTGATCTAGTGTATCAAATGCCTTTGAGAGATCTATAAATACTCCTGCAACATATAACTTCCTGTCTAGATATTTGTATAAATTGCTAACAAACTGTAACACTGCAGATTCTGTTGAGCGATTTCTTCGAAAACCATGTTGACTGGTGCTTAAGAGATTGTTATTTTCCAGGAAATTGCAGAGTCTGTTGGAGATTGACCTTTCGATAATTTTACTAACAGCTGGTAATACTGATATAGGGCGGTAATTAGAGAGATCACTTTTACATCCGGATTTGAGAACTGGAGTTACTTTGGCTCTTTTTAGCTTATCTGGAAATATTCCTCGTCGAAATGACAGATTTATGATATGTGCTAATGGGCTGGCAATACATGTGGCTGTATGTTTTACATACAGCTCCATGTGTGTGTGTGTGTGTGTGTGTGTTGTGTGTGTGTGTTGTGTGTTCCTCTCTTGCAAACAACGTTTGTCATAGAGCAAACGTACAGATTCACGTTAGCACCTTTTTTATTGTAAATGTTTGTCAAGAATATATATAAATAAATGAAAAAACTGATTCTTACAAGGTCCCTGGTGCCGTTTCCTGTGGGGGATACGCCTTCAGCGTGGGCGGACTTGGACCTAGGTTCCGGCCTGAGCGGGCGCCCCACACCCTCACGCGGGCTGACGGGGTGCTGGCCGCGCCGCCGCCTGCCCGGGCGGGGCGCGGCAGGAGCTTGAACCCCGGCAGTCCCGCAAAACTTCCGCATGAGACAAGCAGCAACACGACAATTCAAATGACAGTCTTCATTCATCGTTTTGTCTTTTGGTTCCTAAACACAAAAAAGGGGGAGGTAAATCAAATCGCCAAGCCCAAATCAGCATTATAACAAACGACACCCAAGAAATATTTGTATAACCAAACAAGAAATCCTTAGATAGAAAGGGACGATCCAGGCATTGGCACTGGAGAAGGCCAAAAAAATGGGGAAGCGAGGTACCTTGGAGTGCCGAAGACTTGGTGGCACAGGTGGACGCCGCGTGTCAGGTTGGCGTAAGATCCCTACAAGATAAGTCGAATGGAGAATTTAAATTTGCACCCGAGCAAAATTAGTGGGGGGAACACTCAAATCGGGATTCCCAAAAATACGTAAGTTGTTGCCCTTGAGGAGATCAAGGCATCCCCGCAACATAGACGTCAATTGTAGGATGCAAACTAGTTTGCGGGTTGACGAACCTAACACCCATTGATTTAGGATTGCATTGGTGAGCTTGAGCTGCATAAAGATAAACTTATGTACGTGTTGGTTGGTATTAGCAATCATTTAACGATTTGAAGAGGGGTTTGCCTTTATTAGTTTACAAATACCTTCCAACTGGGTTGGATTGCTAATCCAAACATAGTTGTCGTCGCTATGAGTAGTGTGTGTCGGGCAATGTTATCTATTGAAGATGGGCGTATTGGGCTGCAACAAGGGTTTGAATAGGGAATCAAACAGACTGATCATACAAGTGGCAATGAGTGGACCGCACCTATTTCTCTTTAATTGTAACCTGATCATGTTGACAACCTGATGATCAACATCTTCAACTTTTCTTTATATTTTTATCTAACACTTACCGGTTTTGGTCACATCTCGAAAACATGTGCTGGTCTTAGAGATTATTTTCCGAATTGCATGCTGTTGATACTTTCGTAATTCTAACATCAATCTGATAGGGAGTTATACTTTTCGGTTTGGCTGGGTCTTTGCTCTTCTTAATTCCTCGGTGGAAATAGGGGATGTTGTGCAGACGGGGAACTTCCGTGTGGCTAATGACTTTTTCAAAAGAGTTTGTTTGTTGTTGAGGAGTCCAGTGTTGTGTCCACAACTGGTAAAAGGTTGTACGTGGAGTGTACCTTTTTTGGGGTGCTACGCCACCATGGCTCATGATAAGGTTTTGGTATGTGATTTTTAACAAATTCAACCTTTAATTCTTCTCATGCTCTTGATCATTTCACCATGTTATTCAGCCTCTCGAATGTAAGGACCTTTAATTGGAGCCGCATGGGTGCCCTCGTGAACGTGGCAGTCCGGGGTCCGTCATGGGGGGGCTCGCAACCCCCCAGGGGGCGGAGGCCCCAGTCTGCGGAGGCGTGGCCTGCAAGCAGAACAAGCATTGGGCATTGCAAATCGTAAGAAACCAAGCTATTCACGATTAACTTCGCGATGACGGTTGAATTTGGGGGCAGGGCATGAAAGAGGGAGTCATGGGCGGGAGGTAAGAATCCGTCGACCCCATCGGCCGCCGCCTTCCGCAGTCCAGCGAAAGGGCCCGAGGGAAACAGTGTTGCCCAAAAGAACGGATCCCAAGAATCGTGAGAGCCGAGTGGCCAATGAACGTACAAAATTGAGGATATGGGAAAACCGCGCAACTGTTGAGCAGAGCTCAGGCTGGAGAACCCGCTAAACAATCGGTCCCCTGGCCCCCCCCTTCGAGGGAGCGATCCAAGCCCTCGGGTGTGCTAGCCTACCAAGGCACCTTGGGGGGGGGAATGTCCAAATTTTGCGGATTCCCAAATGCGAAAACATGACCCATTCCCAATTTCCGAATGAGCTTTTTCCCCTTTTAATTTTTCAGTCGCCTGAGGGTTTCGGCCAGCTGCGTTTTCGTCAGGGTTCGCGTACTAGCAAAAGTGTTGACCTGCCAGGCACTGCTTAGGTACAACTTCCTCAATACACACTGTGTGTCATCGGGCCCACTGCCAACCCCATTCTCTAGGGGTTAACATGCCGGAGTGTCGGAGACTTTCTGAGGCCTTGCGTCGAAATTTCTTGATAAAAAAAATTTACGTCCAAAAATGCTTGTATGATATATATTTATCAACAATGTTTCAGGATGTTCTATCCACAAATAATTCATTGTATCAATTTAAATTCTGTATCCAACTTTCAGCTATAATTTAATGTTTTTTTTTTCATTCCGTAAATATTCACTATAAATTTTTTTTGTTTCTCCAAATTTCAAAGCTTTTACCACTAAATCTTTAAACTTTTAGTTAAAACAAAAATATACTCTTATGAATTAAAAGATTATATTCACAGGGTTCTTGCAGTGCCTGTGTACCCCAACAGGGTAACCAATATGGGAATTCGTCCTCAACAATATTTATGCTTTTATTTTTTTTAATCATATTTTATGCTTATAATTTTAATACAAATTCACATAATTTTCCATGTTCTTATATTTCATCTCATATTTCAATTTCAAGTTTGCTTATAGTTTGATGTCTAAAGCCTGTTATATTGATATCCTGCTGTGGGTTCCCTGACCCAAATTTTAATGTTCATTAAAATTTCGTGCCATTTATTGCTTACCCAAATACAAAAATTTTGCTTACTGTACCTCTTACAATATCTATCCTCCGTCTTCCGTGTTGAGGATCTTGTCTTGTGGTTTTCCTTCCGCCTTTTATCGAGAAAGTGGGGCAATGTTCCAATCGTTTGATGAATATCAAGTGAAATTCCCTGAGTAAAATTCCTTAAAAAATTCTTTTAAAAATTCATGATCCTTGGCCGATGTGAGACACTTGTGTTACATCGCCCTCTGAAATAGACACCCTGGCCCCCCCTTTCAGAGCTGTAATTTTATCTTTCTTTATTATCTAATAACTGATATAGGCAATGATCTTAATGTGCACATTAACAAAATAGTTTCTTTTATTTTTTATTTAATTAAATTTTTACTAAATTAATTCGACATTTGGGTCTCCAAATGCTGTTTACTTGGGTTGCATTCTTAAGAAGTGGCGTAGGTTCTGAATTACAATTGTTACCCATTACATCGGTGTCATCGCCAACCAAATTCTTTAGTGGCTCACAGTGAAGCATTAAGCTTTTTTGGAAGAGCTTCATGATTAATTTTATGACAATTTAATTTATAACAAAACTTTATTTAATTGAATAAAGATTTTTAATTAAATAAAAATAATTAATTTTTGTTTATTAGATAGACAGCTGAACTGTATTTTTTCTAAATTTTACATATTTTTTGCATCAAAGTTAGTTAACAGTTCAAATTGAAGATTTGTAAATATTACAAGTAAGGTGAATAGTTTTATTCAGTTGGGTCTATTTTAATTGTGCATGACTTTGTTTTGTTTTTTTTTGTGTTGTGTGGTTTCAATAATTAATTAATAATTATTTTTTCATTTAATATTCATAAGGTAATTTTACAACATTTACTTGAAACCTGTTTGATGCCGAGAGCCCTTGGTCCAGACTGTATATTCTATAGAGAATACATAGGCATATGACACATGACAGGCAATAGATAATAATATAAATGTTAGTTCCGACCATCGTGTTGCATGCTCCTGTGTTTCTTATCAGCACCACGCATGAGAGGAGCAAGTCCACGACGCATGAAGATGCAATCAAATTCAGAAAAGCAGCATAAAAAGAATAACACTTCATTCCAATCTGCCCAACCCATAGATTTATTAAATGTACAGTTCAATACGGATTCTAGAATGATACTTAATAAATATCCAAATTCAAAAGTTTTCAATATATGCTACAACTAACAGCCAAAATTCCACGATATTATTCTAACCTTCTCCTTTCGTGTCGTCTGGATAAGCAATGATCGAGTCGATTCAAATAATTTCTAAGAGCTTCTGTATAAAAAATTTGGCTTTTGAAAAGATGATTAAATATTTAAAGGGGTTTGATTTATAATTGATTCGGAGACATTGGTTTACTATGAGTTTGTTTTCAGGATATTGTTGTATAAGGATTTAGTGACTTGTTTCTAAAGCTGGGATCACAAGTTACAGTTGGTTGCGTTGGTGCTTTGGTGTAAGCGTGTTGGTGTGTCCGTGTGGTGTTTGGTTGTGTGGTGGGTGTGTTTTTTTTTAAAGTTGAGGTTGTTTGTTTGCTTGTGTTATTCAATTCAAGCATCAAGATATATGAAATAAATCCACAGGTTAGAAAAAATAAGAGCCAACTATCACTGCATAGAAATTTATAGATAACAATAGAAAAATATACGAACCTTTTGTATCAAAAAATACACTGCAAGAAGACGCAACGGATACAGTACTCACTTTGTACGCAACCACGCCGCAGCCCGCACCCACCCCCATTAATTTGATCACACGTATCAGCCCTTCAGAAACGACCAGCAAGCAAAATCTAAGAGCAACACTGCCGAACTGACACGTTCACAAGACATCACAAACGCCACAAACCCACATCATTAAACATCTCTTAATGTATTTCCACGACGTAACAAATTCACCTAATACAACGCCACACTGACAAAATTTTAAGACACTTTCGTAACCGATGTCCGAGGGGTTAAAAATTTGATTTTGAAGTATGTACGGGCTTGTTGAAAGTTCCCTACAAACTGAATATCACTTGAAGTGAGAGTTATATTCTAAAATACAGTAATAGCAAAATGTTTATATTTAATTTTCTAAGATTTAGGGAATATATAAGATTACAGATCGAATTTACCCATGAAAATATACATCTAAAATGTTTGTTTGCGCTACTGTAATTATTGGATAAGAAGGCCAAGTAACCACCCCAGACAGAACACAATACATGAGATTAGGACATAAGGTATAGTAAATGTTAATCTAGCTCTTTGATAAGTTGGTCACGAATCCTGTACAACACTACCACAATTAGATATACTAGGTATACTGCATTATGTGTGACTCCAGTTTTAGATGCCGTCAATATAAAGACTAACAACTTTGGTAGGCTGACCGTAATTATTTGATCTTCTAGTGTTATTGAGGCATATTATTTTTAAAGAACGATTTTGAAAAATAAAATGGTTTACCCTTTAATTATTTATCTCATTTTTACCACTTTTTTTGAGTTTTGTAAGAAATTTAGTTTATCATTGATAAAATGTATTTGCTCTGCATATTGCACTTAGTTTTGTGTGCATGTGGCAAAGTTAATTATCATTATGAAAAATGGGCTGTTTGCTTTGGACTCTTCTAAGGTTTTTAATGTGATGTGGTAAGTTATAAAATATGTGATCTATATGGGTAGCTACTTGAACAGTTGTTGGAAACCCTCACAGTTTTTTGTAAGTAGTAGAGTACGTATCTATGTATCTATGCCTTTGAGAGTAAAACTGCAACAAACCTATTTTCTAGTTTTGTAATATGTACAACTGTAACATGTAGATGCCTTTAGAGATTTCTTAAAACCATTAACTCCTGCTAAATTTGTTAATTTTCAGAAATGCATCTGTTGAGGATTTCTTCGATAACTTTACTCTAAAACGTTTGATTCTAGGAGTATTGAGGAATTGAATCGATTTGAAACTGGATTATTTTGTATTTTAGTTAACTGGAAATATTCCTTTAATGGATTATTAATTGTTTGGCTGATTTGGCTTTGTTTCGAATAATTGAAATGCAATGCTGTCATGTGGCTGTATGTGTTTGTTGTGTGTGTGTGTGTGTGTGTGTGTGTGTGTGGTGGTGTGTGTTTGCTTGCTTGCCAGGTTCGCCTGTTGTTGGAACCTAAACGTTGCAATCAGTCTTGGTTGGAGCCACTCACTTCATTCGCTTGTGGTAACATTCTCTTGTCATTCATTGATATATTGTAATATGGAAATCATTGATGAATATTATAAAATCAAAGGCAAACAGAACCATTTAACCTTTGAGGTGTCCTGGTGACCGTGTTCCCTTGGGGTGTGGGCATCACCGCCCTCCGAGCGTGTGCGAGCCTGCCTGGGATGTGACGCCTCCGGCAGGGAACCTGGGCCCCAGCCCGAGCTCTGCGGCGGGTCACTGGTCTGGGGTGGCTGGGGCCCGCGCCGCCCCGCCCGGCCGCCGCAGGGCCGCGGGGCGCGCGGCGCTGGTCAGGGAATGTGGAACCTCCCAGAACCCCAGAACAAAGCAGCTTCTTGGCTGCATTAGGAGCAAACGTCAAAGCTCAACCGAGCTGAGATGTTCACAAAGAATGTGACAGGCCTTGCAGTGTGTTCCATGCGTGTTTTGTGCTTTTGGTGGGGCAGTGGCTCGAAAAGCCAGACGAAAAGCAGTGCGGGGAGGTGAAGAAGGACTCAGAGGAAATCCGTCGAAGAGCCCAAAAAGAATCTGGCCGAACAGCATCTTCGATGCAGCAACAAGAAAGGAACCCACAGAAAGAAAATCCTCAAAAAACCCGAAAAGAAGACTCCCTAAGGATGAAGAGACAGGGACGAGTCCGCGAGTGGCACACTGTCGGCAACACTCGGAAAAAGTGCAAGAAGAAGAGAAATACGGAGAAAATCTGAAGTGAAGTGCCTGAAATCAAGAAAGAAGGCACTAAGGGCGTGGAGGCAGCGTGCACCTGTCAAAGCGTTCAAAGCTCAGGCGTAAGCCCCATCAGGACGATGAGGTCGGAGTTATGGACGGAAGACTCGGGAGATGTTGCTGGCCGTGGCCCGGGCAGACGGCGCAGTCATGGGCCGCGGGGGAACACCAAAAACTGCGGAAAAACTTCCCAAGGCTACCGCCCTTGCCCGGACGGTGCCCCTTGCCCCAGGATCCCGGCCCAAAGACCATGGCCGCGGCCCCAAGGCCACGGCCGCCTGGGTCGGGCAAGGTTACTCACAGCCGCCTGGAGGTTAGAGACACGTGAGGGAGCCGAGCGGCGCAAATGACGTAGCAAAAGTGGTGGTGGATGGCACCCAACCGGGCGGCCACCTGGGGCCCCGGGGGAGGAGCTCATCGGTGGCACAGAAATACCCAGCGTGAGGGTATCGGTGCCCCCGCCGCCAACACTCACTCCCGTAGCGTGAGAGTCGTGGCCCGCCCGCCGAGGTGCCGCCGTCGAGCCTACCTGAAGGCACGCTTGCAGGCGGTGGAGCGGAAGCGCACAGTTCTTGAGGGAATGGCGACAACAGCACCGCCAATATCGCAAGGCGGCGGCCAAAGAGTGAGGCGGTTGTCCTCTATGATCATTAATTGATCACCAATTGTTGACACTCTCAGGATGATTCATATCCATCTCTTTTCTTCTTTCTTTCATTCCTTGTATCCTCAACATCTTCAGTTATTGCTCTACACTAAAATATCTGTATTCAAGATTATTAATTATGTCAATGTTTTCTTTTCTGTATACATTTTATCGCAACGTAAACACTTCCAACTCTATAGAGTTTTTCCTTTGGCGTGTTTTTAACATCTCGGGATTCCGGGAGAAATCTTTTTGCCCGAGATCCTGGGACTTCCCGGGTTCGGCTGTAATGACATTTAAAAGAAAATATACACGATCTTATTGCCTTGAAGAGAGTCGCAGTGTATTAGCAAACACGTAAGGGTGTGTCGTGTGCAGTGTACCCTGTGTGCATACCTCACACAGGGGGAATGGCCATATAGTATTGATCTATGTCTGTCTCTTCTCTATCATATTTTAACTTTCAATCAATGCTCTTATCAATTTTTCAATGCTCTTATCAATATTTTCAATGCTCTTATCAAATATTTCAATGCTCTTATCAATATTTTCAATGCTCTTATCAATATTTTCAATGCTCTTATCAATATTTCATACTATCAATATTTTCAATGCTCTTATCATATTTTCATGCTCTTATCAATATTTTCAATGCTCTTATCAATTTCAGCCTGCATCGGGCGTGTGTCCACTCTAGTACAGTGGTTCTTAACCTGGGTTCGATCGAACCCCAGGGTTCGGTGAGCCAGTCTTAGGGTTTGGCGTAGGCCCTCCAAAAACATGCAATTTTGCTATTATTGTAATTCCGATCATCACCAGAGTAAACTATTACGCGAAATCAACGTAAATTTCAGCAGGGCGATGGAGGGAGTCATGTGCGGTGTGTAAAAGTGCGTGTCTCGTCCGGCTCTCTCACTTCCGAGCAGTGGCGTATACGTTTGAGGGGCACAGCCTTGTTTTGCCATTGAATATCCGATTAGTGCAAAATATCCCTCCTGAGGCCTCAAATGTCCTAAAAATATTCGATTTTCAACAAATTTTCATGACCCCTTTCTCAGACCCCCAAGCGTGTTGAGACTCACTTCGCTCGCTCAGCCCGTCTTAAAACAATCATGTATTCACCTCTGTGCCTCCCCCCCCCCCTCCTTTCAGAGGACCTATATATGCCACTGCTTCAGAGTTCTCCTTCCTTCTTATTATCCAAATAAAAACTTGAATTTTGAGGCAATGTTCCTCTAATTTTGCATCAATTAAATCAAAATGTATTCTTCTTATTATTTAATATTTCTGAATTTTGAAGCAATTTTCTGTTTTGTATTAATATTTTTTTCTTCGCATATTTGAGGGTCTCGGCCAGGTGCAGAGGTTTTCGTTAGGGTTCGGCGCCTCTGAAAGGTTAAGAACCACATGCTGTAGATGCACTGCTTAGTATTTACTATACCTTGTGTTACCCTCACTTAACATACTGTGTGTCCATCTGGGCTAGCACATGGCCACATTCTTAAATAAGGTAACAATAGCACAGAAGAAAGTTGTCAGATGTATTCTTTTCTTAGGCAAATTTGACTGTCCTTGAAATATTTCTTCAATGACAATGTTTGAAATTCGATTCAATACACAAATACTTGTTATTATTATTGATTTATAAAATGTTTATAGCTAGTTATACAGGAAATTAAATGTTCAATTTATTGACAATCTTCATCAGACTAGAAGCAATATGTAGATTTGATTTGTCCACAGTTCAGAACAGCTATATATAAAAACAATATTCTATGTTCAGGCCTCAAATTATTCAACAGCTTACCACCTAAATATTAAAGCTTTAGTTAAACAACAACTATTTAGCATTCAAAAGTGAAATAAAAGATTTTATACTTCAGAACTCTTAGCAGATTATTTTAACAAGTATAACCATAGCAAAACTAACTACTTTATTTTTTTTATTTTTTTTTTAATATTATTATTATTGCATTTGCATAAGTTATGTAATAACACATAATTTTGATCACAATTTTTTACTACTATTCATAACAGTATTGTCAAGGTTAAGTTTTGCTATAGCTAGGTTTAGGCATTCTGAAAGCACCCCTAGTAATTGATATCTGCCTGTCAGGGAGCTTCGGCTCGACAGACACTTGCTATTATGCTATTATTAAAATTTTGTGCATTTGTATGCTTACATATATAGCAATGAATATTTACTTACTTACTTACTTACTATGCTATGTTTCCTGTCTTGTATCTTCCGTGTTTGTATCTTCCTTTGTGTTTTCCTTCTACTGCACTTTCTATATGAGGAAGAGAGGGCAAAGTTACACAATGACGAGGATATGAGATGAAAGATGAGAGATATAAAAATAATATTCCATGAGAAAGACAGTTGCCATGCGTAAGTTGGCGATATAGAACCTTGATGTTTATCATTCTCCAATCTGCCCTGACACCCCTATAGATGTTTCCTATGTACAAATGATCATGTTGATAATGATGGTAATCGTGTTAGTAATGAAGATTATAATGATGATGATAGTCGCACATTTATCCATCCAGTCATTGGTATTTTTTTTTATATATAATGTTAAAGTTCTACATCAACAATGCCGTCAATGCGAACATTCGAGGTCACAATATATGATCTCTTCACCGCGTGTTACATGTTCCTCTTAGCAGTGGTTGGCGTAGGTTCTTGGACAAAGCCCAAGATTCGCACCACTGAGTGACGGATGTGCTGTCAAAACTCCAAATATCCTCCGTTCAGAATGGCGTCCTCGTGATAGACTATTACAGGGCTCGTGCGAGGAGGCTCTGATCTGAAATGAGTTTGACAAGAGTTTTGGTTGGTACTATAAATTATTTGAATTGAACTAGATTGAATTAAAATTAAAATAATTGATGAGGTTTTGTTTTTATGTAGAGTTGATCTTGTCTGGTATACACATGTGCATCTTTTTACTCATAGACTTTTACTGATGTTTTTCGTGATCACAAATGTAGGTTGAACTAGTAATGATGTGCAGAAGTTGAAGTGACTTTGGGTATTAAGCGTCGGATATGACCTGTTTCGGTGTGTGTGTGTGTGTGTGTGTTGTGTGGTGTGTGTGTGTGTGTGTGTGTGTGTGTGTGTTGTGTTGTGGTGTGTGTGTGTGGGTGTGTGCGTGTGTGTGTCAAGTTCAAGTTCAAGTTCAAGTTCAAAGTTATTTATTATTGTCAGTATAATTCAATTACATAAGGGAATCTACAACAATAATACATTAGGAAATGGCACGGTCTGCGAGCCAAGGCTCCCTGGCAGACGTATAATTTATATAAGAGACATACATAGGCATAGACAACGTGGGACGGACAATCATGGAATAGTAATACATAAATGTACGCACTCACGCGACACAGCACGACGCACGCACGCACCCACGCACGCACGCAAATGCACGCACGCACGCACGCACGCACGACACCACGCACGCACGCACGCACGCACTGCACGCACGCACGCACGCACGCATCGCACGCACCAAAACGAACAGTCATTCAAACACCGTCGTACAAACACATATCACACAATATTCACTTAAATACATTCATACAATTAGAATGCAATACCTTTACATACTACACACATGTACAACACCAGTGTCACACCACACACATACATACACACACAGCCACAAACATACACGATCATTCATAACAACACTTACTTTCGTACTCACTGATATGTACATTAGATTGAAGTGTATACAAATAATTTCTAGAAGCTTTCTTAAATATGAAAAGTGTACTATTGTAACAAAGATTTTATATTTGTTGTAATGAGTTCCATAACTGTGGTCCGGAGTACATGATGCTGTGCCTGTACAGAGTTGTGCGGTATTGTGGACATCTCAGGTCTATACCGGTGCCTCTGTTGCATAAGAGTTCCTACCAAACTGATAATAGTTACTTGAAGTGAGAGTTATATTCTAAAAATACATAATAGCAAAAAATTGTTATTATATTATAAATTCAGTAATTATGTGTTGAATATATAAGATTTACAGAGTCGAATTTACCCTGAAAAAATATACATCTAAAATGTTTGTTTTGCGCTACTGATAATTTATTGAGATAAGAAGGCCAAGTACCACCCAGACAGAAACACAATACATGAGATTAGGTGTAACATAAGGTATAGTAGATGGTAATCATAGCTTCTTTAGTAAGTTGGTCACGAATCCTGTACAACACTCCACATAATTTAGATATACTTAGGTATACTGCATTAATGTGGTGACTCCAGTTTAGATGCTCGTCATAAAAGACCTAACAACTTTGTATGGCTGACTCGTTGATTATTTGATCTTCTAGTGTTATTGGAGGCATATTATATTTTAAAGAACGATTTTGAAAAAATAAATAGCTGGTTTTAGTCACATTTATTATAAGTTTATTTGCCTTATCCATTGATTACCAACTGTAGTTCTGTGTGCAGTTAGTGGCAAGGAATTTAGTTATCATCTGAAAACAATATGTTTGGTGTCGTCTGCATAATGACACATTCAAGTTTTGTGCTTGCATGTTGGCAAATCGTTAATATATATTATGAAAAGAATGGGGCCTAGTAGTGATCCTTGTGGAACTCCTTTCATGAGGTGTTTGTAATGTGAGTAGGTAGAGTTACAATATACAGACTGTGATCTATTACTTAAGTAGCTACTGAACAATTGTAGTGGCAAACCCCGAACACCAATATTTTCTAGTTTTGTAAGTAGTATACGTGATCTAGTGTATCAAATGCCTTTGAAGATCTATAAATACTCCTGCAACATATAACTTCCTGTCTAGATATTGTATAATTTCTAACAAACTGTAACACTGCATGATTCTGTTGAGCGATTTCTTCGAAAACCATGTTGACTGGTGCTTAAGAGATTGTTATTTTCCAGGAAATTGCCTCTGTTGAGATTGACCTTTCGATAATTTTACTAACAGCTGGTAATACTGATATAGGGCGGTAATTAGAGAGATCACTTTCATCCGGATTTGAGAACTGGAGTTACTTTGGCTCTTTTTAGCTTATCTGGAAATATTCCTAGTCGAAATGACAGATTTATGATATGTCTAATGGGCTGGCAATACATGTGGCGTATGTTTTACATACAGCTCCATGTGTGTGTGTGTGGGTGTGTGGTGTGTGTGTGTGTGCTGGTGCGTGTGTGTGCGTGTGTGTGTTTCCCCTTCTGCCTTGGCAAACCAACGGTTTCGTCACTGTGTAGGGAAGCCTAAACGTTAGTATCAGATTCACGCTGTGGTAGTGGACGCCACCATCCCCTTTCTTCTCATGTGATAAACATTGTGTTTTTGGTCATGATGATATATATAAAATCAAATGGCAAACAAAACCATTCTGAAGTATCATTCTCAAGGTGTCCTGTGACCGTGTTCACCTTGGTGGTGGTGGGCATCACCGCCCTCCTCGGCAGCGTGTGGCAGGACGCCTGGGACCTGAGGTGTCCGAGGCCTGCAGGCATGGGAGGACCTGGCCTCCATGCCACTACTGCCTGGCAGGCACGGGAGCTCCTGGCTCACTGGTGGTGGCTGGGGCCTCTGCGCCCCGCCCCGCTCAGGAGCCGCGGGAGGCCTGCGCGGCGCTGGTCAGTGAGGACTGGTGGAACCTCTGGCCAGATCCCGCAGAACAAAGCAGCTCTGGCTGCCATGAGGAGCAAATCGTCAAAGCTCAACACGAGCATTGAGATGTTCACAAAGAATGTGACAGCCCTTTCAGTGTGTTCCATGCTGTGTTTTGTGCTTTGGTGGGCAGTGGCTCGAAAAGCCAGACGAAAAGCAAGTGCGGGGAGGTGAAGAAGGACTCAGAGAATCCGTCGAAGAGCCAATAAGAATCTGCCGAACAGCAGCTTCGATGCAGTCAACAAGACGAAGAGGCACCCAAGAAAGGAAATCATTCGTATAAACCCAAAAACGGCCGGAAGAAGACTCCCTTAAGGATGAAGAGACAGTGGACGAGTCCGGCGAGTGGCACACTGTCGCAACACTCGGAAAAAGTGCAGAGGAAGTAAAATCGGAGGAAAAGTCTGAAGGAAGTGCTTGGAAAGTGCCAAGAAAGAAGGCACTAAGGGCGTGGAGGCAAGCGTGTGGCACCTGCTCAGAAGCGTGTCAAGGCTCGGCGAAAACACCCTCAAGGGACGATGAGGGCGCAGTCATGGAGGGAAGACTCAGGTGAAGATTTTGCTGGCCGTGCCACCGGGCAGACGGCGGCACGTCATAGGGCAGCGGGGGACACTGTCCAAAAACTGCGGACAGGACTTCCCCAACGTGCGCGTGACGGTGCCTTGCCCAGGATCGCACGCTAAGCACGTCATCCTCGAGGCCCAAAGAGCCAGGTGGCCGCCCCCGCCAAGGACATCACCGGCCGCCTGGAGGTTATCGAGGTACAGTTGCGTGAGGCAGCCGAGCGGCGCAAGATGAACGTAGCAAAAGTGGTGGTGGATGTGGCACCCCAACACGCGGCGCCACCTGGTTGGCCCCGGGGGCGAGGAGCTCGTCAGGCTGGCACATAAATACCCCAGCGTGGAGGTATCGGTGCCCCGCCGCCAGACACTCAACTTTTCCGTAGCGTGAGAGTCGTGGGCCCGCCCGCCGAGGTGGCCGCCGGTCGAGGCCATACCTGAAGGCACGCTTGCAGGCGGTGGAGCGGAAGCGACCAGTTCTTGAGGGAATGGCGACAACTCAGCACCAGCCAAATCGCAAGGCGCGGCCAAAGATAAGGCGGGTGTCTCTTATGATCACTTAATTGATCAGCCAATCGTTGACACTGCTCAGTATGATTCATATCCCTCTTTTCTTCTTTTCTTTCATTCTTTGTATCCTCAACATCTTCAGTTATTGCTCTACCTAAAAATATCTGTATTCAATGATTATTAATTATGTCAATTTTTTTCTTTTCTGTATACATTTTATCGCCGTAAACACTTCCAACTCTTATAGAGTTTTTCCTTTGGCGTGTTTTTAACATCTCGGGATTCCGGGAGAAATCTTTGCCCGACATCCTGGACTTCCCGGTTTCGGCCTGTAATGACATTTAAACGAAAATATACACGATCTTTATTGCCTTGAAAGAGAGTCCGCAGTGTATGTAGCAACAGTAGAGGGTTGTCGTGTGCAGTGTACGCCTGTGTGCATACCTCAACAGGGGGAATGGCCAATATAGTATTGTCTATCTCGTCCTCTCTTTCTCTTAGCAATATTTTTCAATGCTCTTATTCAATATTTTCAATGCTCTTATCAATATTTTTCATGCTCTTATCAATATTTTCAATGCTCTTATCAATATTTTCAATGCCTATCAATATTTTCAATGCTCTTATCAATATTTTTCAATGCTCCTTATCAATATTTTCATCTCTTACAATATTTTCAAGCTCTTAATCAATATTTTCAATGCTCTTATCAATATTTTCGAATGCTCTTATCAATATTTTCAATGCTCTTCTCTCATATTTTTCAATGCTCTTATCAAATTTCAGCCTGCATCGGCGTGTGTCCCCTCTAGTACAGTGGTTCTTAACCTGGGTTCGTCGACCCCAGGGTCGGTGAGGCTCCTTAGGGTTTGGCGTAGGCCCTCCAAACAATGCATTTTGCTATTATTTGTAATTCTTCTAATTTTTTTGCATCAATTAAATCACAATGTTATTCTTCTTATTATTTAAATTTTTCCTTGAACTTGAAGCAATTTTTCTGTTTTTGTATTAATATTTTTTTCTTCGCATATATGGGTCCGGCCAAGGTGTCAGAGGTTTTCGTTAGGGTTCGGCGCCTCTGAAAAGGTTAAGAACCACTGCTGTGATGCACTGCTTATTATTTACTAACCTTGTTACCCTCACTTACATACTGACTGTGTGGCCATCTTGGCTAGCACATGGCCAACAGTCTTACATAAGGTAACAATATCACAGAGAAAGTTGTCAGATGTATTCTTTTCTAGGCAAATTTGTACTCTGTCACGGTAGTGATTTCTCATGCATGTTGAACGAGTTCAATACAACAGAAATCTTGTCATTCTTATTGATTTATAAAATGTTTTATAGCTAGTTATACAGGAAATAATGTTCAATTATTGACAATCTTCATCAGTAGCTAGAACATAATGTAGATGTTGATTGTCCACAGTTTCAGAACAGCGATATATAAAAACATATTCTAATTTTCAGGCCCCAATGTATTAACAGCTTACCACTACATATTAAAAGCTTTAGTTAAAAACAAACACTATTTTAGCATTCAAAAGGTGCAATAAAAGATTTTTACTCAGAACTCTAGTCAGATCTATTTTTAAACAATATAACCATAGCAAAACTAAACTACTTTATTATTTATTTATTTTTTAATTATTATTATTATTGCATTTGCATAAGTTATGTAATAACACATAATTTTGATCACAATTTTTTCCTCTATCATAACAGTATTGTCACGGTTAATTTTTGCTATAGCTAGGGTTTAGGCATGCTCTGAAAGCACCCCTAGTAATGATATCTGCCTGTCAGAGCTTCGGCTCGACAGACACTTGCTATTATGCTTATTATTAAATTTTGTGCATTTGTATCGTACATATATGCAATGAATATTTACTTACTTAGCTTACTTACTATGCTACTTTTTCCTGTCTTTGTATCTTCCGTGTTTTGTATCTTCCTTTGTGTTTTCCTTCTACTGCACTTTCTATAATGGACAGAGAGGGCAAAGTTACACATGACGAGGATATGAGATGAAACGATGAGAAGATATAAAAAATATATATTCCATGGAGAAAGACAGTTGCCATGTGCGATAAGGTTGGCGATTATAGACACCTTGATGTTTATCTTCTCCAATCTGCCCTGACCACCCTATAGTGTTCCTATGTACAAATTATCCATGTTGATATGATGTAATCGTCTTAGTTAAATGGAAAGATTATAATGATGATGATAGTCGCACATTTATCATCCAGTCATTGGTATTTTTTTTTATATATAATGGAAAGTTTCTACATCAACATGCCGTCAATGCGAACATCGAGGTCACCAATATATGATCTCTTCACCGCGTGTTACATGTTTCCTCTTAGCAGTGGTTGGCACGTAAGTTCTTGGACAAGCCCAAGATTCGCACACTGAGTGACCGGCTGTCCTGTCAAAACTCCAAATAATCCTCCGTTCAGTGATGGCGTCCCTCGTGATAGACTATTACAGGGACTCCTGCGAGGAGGCTCTGATCTGAATGAGTTTGACGAGAGTTTTTGGTGGTACTATAAAGTTAATTGAATTGAACTAGATTGAGATTTAAAATTAAAATAATTGATGAGGTTTTGTTTTTATGTAGAGTTCGATCTTGCTGTATACACATGTGCATCTTTTTTACTCTAGACTTTTACTGATGTTTTTCGTGTCATCAATGTAGGTTGACTAGTAATGATGTGCGAGTTTGAAGTGACTTTGGGTATTGAAAGCGTCGATATGACCTGTTCGGTGTGTGTGTGTTGTGTGTGTGTGTGTGTGTGTGTGTGTGTTGTGTGTGCGTGTGCATGGGTTGTTTTTTTCAGTCAAGTTTTCAAGTTCAAGTTATTTATTTATTGTCAGTAATAATTCAATTACATAAGGGAATCTACAACAATAATACATTAAGAAATGGCACGGTCTGCCGACAAGGCTCCTGGCAGACGTAATAATTGTGATATAAGAGAATACTAGGCATAGACAACGTGGTGACGGACATGCATGGAATAAGTAATACAAATGTACGCACTTCACGCACACGCACGTCGCATGCACGCACGACGCACGCACGCACGCACGCACGCACGCACGCACGCACGCACGACACGCACGCACCACGCACGCACGCACGCACGCATGCACGCACGCACACACGGACGCACGGACGCACGACGCACGCAACGCACGCCGCACGCACGACAGCACGCATCACAGCACGCACGCACAAACGAACAGTCATCAAACAACGTGGTACAAACACATATCACAAATATTCACTAAATACATTCAAATTTAGAACTGCAATACTTTCATACTACACCACTGTACCACCAGCGTCACACACCACCACCTACACCACACAGCACAAACAACACGACATTCAAACAACACTTACTTCGTACTCACGATATGTACATAGATAAGTGATATCAAACTACGTGATAGGCATGAAAATATTGATAAACCATTGAAAATATGATAAGAGCATTGAAATAATTATAAGCATTGAAAATACTTGTAGACATTGAAAATTTGATAAGACATTGAAACATATTGATAAGAGCACTGAAATATAATAGAGCATGAAAATATTGACTAAGAGCACTGAAAAATTAATAAGCATTGAAATATTGCATAAGAGCACTGAAATATTGCTAAGCACTGAAAATGTATAAAGCATTGTAATATTGATATGAGCTTAAAATATTGATAAGAGCATTGAAAATATTGATAAGAGCACTGAAAATATTGCTAAGAGCACTGAAAATATTGATAAGAGCACTGAAAATATTGATAAGAGCATTGAAAATATTGATAAGAGCATTGAAAATATTGATAAGAGCACTGAAAATATTGATAAGAGCACTGAAAATATTGATAAGAGCATTGAAAATATTGATAAGAGCATTGAAAATATTGATAAGAGAAGAGACAGACATAGATCAATACTATATTGGCCATTCCCCCTGTGTGAGGTATGCACACAGGGTACACTGCACACGACACACCCTTACGTGTTGCTACATACACTGCGACTCTCTTTCAAGGCAATTTACGTTGACGATAAATGTTATACTTAAAGAAAACAATTGACATAATTATATCCAGATTGGAAACAGATTTTTTAGTGTAGAGCAATAACTGAAGATGTTGAGGATACAAAGAATGAAAGATAACGAAGAAAAGATGGAATATGAATCATCGCTGAGAGTGTCAACGATGGATTGATCCAATTACAGTGATCTTATACATAAGAGACAACCACCTCACTCTTTGGCCGCCGCCTTGCGATATTGGCGGTGCTGTTGTCGCCATTCCCCAAGAACTGTCGCTTCCGCTCCACCGCCTGCAAGCGTGCCTTCAGGTAGGCCTCGACGGGGCCACCTCGCGGGCGGGCCGCCCGACTCTCACGCTACTGGAAGTGAGTGTTGGCGCGGGGGTCACCGATAACCCTCACGCTGGTGTATTTCTGTGCCACCTGATGAGATCCTCACCCCCGGGCCCCCAGGTGGCCACACTTGTTGGGTGCCACATCCACCACCACTTTTGCCTACGTTCATCTTGCGCCGCTCGGCCTGACTCACGCAACTGTACCTCGATAACCTCCAGGCGGCCGGTGATGTCCTTGACACGGCGGCCACCTGGCTTCTTTGGGCCTCGAAGGATGACGTGCTATGAGCGTGCGATTCCTGGGGCAAAGGGCACCGTCAGCGCACGTTGGGGAAGTCCTTCCGCAGATTTTGGACAGTGTCCCCCCGCGTTTCCCCGAGACCGTGCCGCCGTCTGCCCGGTGGCACAGCCATCAACATCTTCACCGAGTACTTCCCTCCATGACGCCGCCCTCATCGTCCCCTTAGGCTGCTTTAACGCGAGCCTTGACACGCTTCCTGAGCAGGTGCCACGCTTGCCTCCACGCCCTTAGTGCCTTCTTTCTTGTCACTTTCCAAGCACTTCCCTTCAGACTTTTCCTCCGATTTTACTTCCTTCTTGCACTTTTTCCGATGTTTGCCGACAGTGTGCCACTCTTCTCCGGAACTCGTCCACTTGTCTTTCTCCTTAAGGGGAGTCTTCTTCCGCCGTTTTTTTTTTGGGTTTTAATTACAATGATTTTTCCTTCTGTGGGTGGCCTCTTCGTCTTGTTGACTGCATCGAAGCTGGGCCTGTTCGGCAGATTCGTATTGGGCTCATTCGACGGATTCCTCTGATCCTTCTTCACCTCCCCCGCCCTGCTTTCGCCTGGCTTTTTTCGAGCCACTGCCCCACCAAAAGCCAAAACACAGCATGGAACCTGCCGGCCTGTCACATTCTTTGTGAACATCTCATGCTCGTGTTGTCTTTGACGATTTCTCTCAATGCAGGGCCAAGAAGCTGCTTTGTTCTGCGGGATCTGGCCAGGAGTTCACAGTCCTCCCTGACCAGCGCCGCGCAGGCCTCCCGGCGGCTCCTTAAGGCGGGGCGGGGTCGCAGAGGCCCAGCCACCACCAGGAAGCCAGGAGCTCCGCGTGCCTGCCAGGCATGTAGTGGCATGGAGGCCCGGTCCTCCCATGCCTGCAGGGGCCTCGGACACCCTCAGGTCCAAGGCGTCCTGCCACACGCTGCCGAAGGAGGGCGGTGATGCCCACCACCACCAGGTCAGAACACGGTCACCAAGGACACCTTGATAATGATGACTTCAGAATGGTTTTGTTTTCCATTTGATTTTATAAATATATCAATCATGACCAAAAACCACAATGTTTATCACATGAGAAGAAGGGGATGGTGGGGGCCGTCCACTACCAGCGTGAATCTGATACTAAACTAGGCTTCCCTACACTGTGACGACCGTTGTTTGTCCATAGGCAGAAGGGGAACACCACGACGCACGCACACTCACACACGCACTACACACACACACTACGCACACACACACACGACAACACACACACACTAACACACACACACACACACACACCACACGCACACACACACACACACACACACCGAAACAGGTCATATCCGACGCTTTAATACCAAAAGTCCTTCACTTCTGCACTCATACTAGTTCAACCCTACATTTGATGATCACTAAAACATCAGTCAAAAAGTCTATGAGTAAAAAAGGATGCACATGTGTATACCAGACAAAGATCAACTCTACATAAAAACAAAACCTCATCAATTATTTTAAATTTAATTCAATCCAGTTTCAATTCAAATTAATTTGATAGTAACCCAACCAAAACTCTTGTCAAAATCCTTTAAGATCAGAGCTCCTCGCCACGAGCCCTGTAATAGTCTTCACGAGGGCGCCAATTCTGAACGGAGGATATTTGGAGTTTTGACAGCACATCCCGGTTCACTCAGTGTGCGAATCTGGGCTTTGGTCCAAGAACCTACGCCAACCCTGCTAAGAGGAACATGGAACACGCGGTGACGAGATCATATTTGGTGACCTCGAATGTTCGCATTGACGGCATTGTTCTGTAGAACTTTAGCATTATTATAAAAAAAATACCAATGACTGGATGGATAAATGTGCGACTATCATCATCCATTATAATCTTCCGTTACTAACACGATTACATCATTATCAACATGATCATTTGTACATAGGATCATCTATAGGGGTGTCAGGCAATTGGAGAATGATAACCATCAAGGGGTTTTTCTAATATCGCCAACTTATCGCATGGCAACTGTCTTTTCTCATGGATATATATTTTTATATCTCTCTCTTTTCATCTCATATCCTCGTCATTGTGTAACTTTGCCCTCTCTTTCCTCATATAGAAGTTGCAGTAGAAGGAAAACACAAAGGAAGATACAAACAACGGAAGATCAAGACAGGAAACATATCATAGGTAAGTAAGTAAATAGTAAATATGTTTGTCTATATATGTAGCATGACAAATGCACAAAATTTTAATATAGCCTAATAGCAAGTGTCTGTCGAGCCGAAGACTCCTGACAGGCAGATATCATTACTAGGGTGGCTTTCCAGACATTCCTAAAACCCTAGCTATATCAAAACGTAACCTTGATAATACTGTTATGAATAGTAGTAAAAAATAGTGATCAAATTATGTGTTATTTAAATAACTTATGCAATGCAATAATAATAATTTAAAAATAAATAAATAAATAAAGTAGTGAGTTTTGCTATTGTTTACTTGTTAAAATAGATCTGCTAAGTTCTGAAGTATAAAATCTTTTATTTTCACTTTTGAATGCTAAATATTGTTTGTTTTAACAAAATCTTTAATATTTAGTGTAAGGCTGTTGAATAACTGCTAGCTAACTGTAAGTGCTAGCCCAGATGGACACACAGTTGTTAAGTGAGGTAAAGCACAAGGTAGAGTAAATACTCAAAGCAGTGGGCATCTACAGAGCAGTGGTTTCTTAACCTTTTCAGAGGCGCCGAACCCTGCCCGAAACCTCTGCATCTTGCCGAGACCCCTCAAATATGCGAAGAAAAAAATATTAATACAAACGAAAAATTGCTTCAAAATTCAAAATATTTAAATAATGAAAGAATAACATGTTGATTTAATTGATGCAAATTAGGGAACATTGCCTCAAAATTCAAGTTTTTATTTGATACTAATAAGGAAGGGAGAACTCTGAAGCAGTGGCATATATATGTCCTCCTGAAAGGGGGGGGGGGGGGCACAGAGGTGAATCCATGATTGTTTTTAAGACGGGGCTGAGGCGAGCGAAGTGAGTCTAAACAGCTTGGGGGTCTGAGGAGGGGTCATGAAAATTTTTTTGAAAATCGAATATTTTTAGGACATTTTGAGGCCTAGGAGGGATATTTTGCACTAATCGGATATTCAATGGCAAAACAGGCTGTGCCCCTAAAAAACGTATACGCCACTGCTCGGAAGTGAGAGAGCCGGACGAGCACACGCACTTTTACCCCACCCGCACATGACTCCCTCCATCGCCCTGCTGAAATTTACGTTGATTTCGCGTATAGTTTACTCGGGGTGATTATCTGGATTTACAATAATAGCAAAATTTACAATGTTTTTGGAGGGCCTACGCCAAACCCCCTAAGACTGGCTCACCGAACCCCTGGGTTCGATCGAACCCGGGTTTAAAGAACCAGTGTAGACTAAGCAGAATTGGTAACAGCGTAACAGCTACATACGGATATTTCGTGGTAAAATTATCATTGCACTTTCTAATTTCTTAGTAAACACGGGGATTTCGATTTTTTTATTTTTTTTATTCCATACTAGTACTGCTTATCCATTTAAATGGGTTTTGTTAATACAAATACAGGGGTTTTGAAGTGAGATTTTGAATGTTTTTATGGAAGATTTGGTATGAATATAGTCAAGGAGAGAGCCTGAACTATTCCTGCGCTACACCCAAGCTTAACGAAAACCTACAATCAATAAAGCAACAATCTAACTTACAACAGACGCTACCTGGTAAAAAGTTTATAAAAATATATAAAAAAAAGAAGAAGTAAAACTATTTTTTCTGATAGATTTTGATGTTTTGAAAGAACCTGCGCCAGGGACCTTTCTTTTTCTTGGCAATCACTATACATTTTTTTAAAACCCTACGAACATAAGAAAAATAAGGAAGCTAAAAGAGGCCGTGAGACCTACACGTGATAGTTCCTGTTACTTAACACTCCCTACATCCAACCTTTCATCCCCATCCATGAATTTATCTAGCCCTTTAAAGCTCTCTCTATATGCTACACATAACTACTGTTACTGAGTCCATTTTACCCTCTTGACCCCACCTGTGAAAAATTAGTGATTTCCAAGAAAACAAACCAGATTTTCCAAACTCAAAATCTGTTAATTTGCAGAAAAGTTAAATTCTCAGTATTTTTTAAGGATATTAATGTTTTTTGGTCTTTTGTATGTGATTTGACTATTTGGATTCATTCTGGGCAAGCCTTGTTTCTGAGTCCCCCTTCCCTCCCCCAACCCACTTTGGGACCCGGGGAAACCGGTTTTTGGGGCAGGACATATTCAGCCATACATTCTACTGTTTCTATGTATCGCTTATAAGTTGTTTTTCCTACCAAGCCTACTTCACTCTAGGCAATACATGTGTAGCATGCTCCTGGAGCTATAATGTTGTCCTTAATGGATATCTTTCTTTGCAATGACTTAATTCTAACATAAATTTAACGCTCATCAAATTTTTGGGCTTTTTATTTTATATCCCTTGTTTGTTTTTTGCTTCTATGTTAAACGTATATAGTGGAAAAAGCTAAAAAAAAAAGCCACCTCATTACCGTATACTTAACCCCTTGAGGACCCATAACGTATTTCCATTGTAGGGTGGGGCCATTAGACATTTTTATTTACTTAACAATATTTTAGATAGACCGTTTAGTATCCTTGTCCACTAACAAATTTGGTAAAATTCGTAATTTTTCGTAATTTTATTGGCTAAAACAGGATATTTTTTAAGCTAAGGAAAGATCTGGGGTTAATAATAAGCATGCACCAAGTTTTCATGGAAGCTTAAATCCTAGCCTTTAAAACTTTATTATTTCATTGTAGGCTGTAGACCTGCATACGTCTTTCGTGCCCTACTAATTTTTTATTTATTACTTATTTCTATTTAGTTACTTTATTTAGGCAGGTATTAGTGCGGAGTCATTAAAGCTGGAGGCGGGAAAAATTCATGATGGGGATGAAAGTGGATGTAGGAGTGTTATTTGTAACGGGAAACTTCTCGTGTAGGTCTCCCACCTCTTGTAGCTTCCTTATTTTCTGATATCCCTTTGTTCTTTTTTCGATATTTGTTATTTCATTTCCAAAGCTTATTTATCACCTTTTTCTTCTCTCCTTTCCCTCCTCATTAGAGCTGACAGGCTAACTTTATTTCGGGTATCTTTTTATTTATTTCCTGCGCCTTTTCCTTCCAGGTGCTTATTTAACATATTCTTAGGGCCTTCTTGTGCTTCCTTATTTTCTTATTTTATCATTACTTTCATTATTATCCCATTTCTCATCCAATATTCACGTCTCAACTCTTCTACCCTTTTCCTTATCCTCCCATTGAAAAGGGGCTCTTACACTAATATACTTACCCTTTTACCCTACATATACACTTACACTATCACTTACACTAACACTTACCCTACACTCCCACTATATCTTACCTATACACTTACCTATACCTTACACTAAAACACTTACACTATACACTACACTATAACTTCACTATACACTTACACTAAAACTTACACTATACACTTACACTATACACTTACACTATACACTTACACTATACACTTACACTATACACTAACACTGTACACTTACATTATACACTTACACTATATACTTACACTATACACTTACACTATACACTTACACTATACACTTACACTATACACTTACACTATACACTTACACTATACACTTACACTATCACTTACCTATACACTTACCTATTACCTTCACTTCACTTACAATATAATTACATTACACACACTTACACTATAAACTTACCATACCCCTACACAATACTACATATACCTTACCTTTTACACTACACTATATACTTACACTATACACTTACACTATATACTTACACTATCACTTACACTATACACTTACACTATAAAACGAAAACTATATACTTACACTAATCTTACACATACACTTACCTATAATACTTACACTATACACTACACTATACACTTACACATACACTTAACTATACCTTTATATAGTATTTTATACATTATATAGTATATAATCAAACACTTATAAAACCTTATATAGTGTAAGTATATATATTACCTAAACTTACACTAAAATACTTACACTATATACTTACACTATACACTTACACTATACACTTACACTATATACTTACACTATACACTACACTATACACTTTACATATATTTACAACTATTCACTTACACTAAAACACTACACTAATACTTCCTACTATTGTATCCTATGCATCATTTTTGTTACCTCACTTCATGTTTCTCCAAATGAAGATTGATTGATTTAACCCCCGAGACCCGATCTTTCCTTTGCTTGAAATCGTCCTGTTGTTACATAACATTACGAAAAAGTAACTTAATATCCCAAAATTTACCTAGTGGACAAGACAATAAACAGGTCATATCTAAAAATATTTCTTATGTTCATTAAATCGTCCTAATGTAGGTTATATTACAAGATTAATGCTAAAAAGGGAGAAATTTCCAACATCAAGGTCCTATGGCACTGTGGCCAACATAACCCAAAGGGGAGGGGTTAAAAGAGAAAAGTGAAACGGTGAGGGAAGGGGAAAGGAACGGAATGTACAGATGCCCTCAAATTTAAAGACGACACTGTAATTATTGGAGAAAAATATATATGCAAGAATCCATGCATACCAGAAATAAATTTAAATAAATAGATCATAATTACTATCAAAGAATTCAGACACCCATATGTGCTTGAAAAATATATATAATTAAAAAAACCATCAAACCAGTGAAGAGATAGAAGTAAATCTGAAAGGAAAAATTTAAAGCTATATTTTTCCTTAAGTTACCAGGTCAACATAACTGAGTAAAACAGCACGGTTTACTGTGTAATTATTGAAAAAACCATTAGCCATTCATACTTGTATTTCCCTATAACACACAGCCTCCGTTACTCTATTCTATACACAGGAAATACAAATGTCACAGTGTATCTTAGCTGCTGAAAGCTTCAATGTCTTATCTTAATTCCTTTTGAAAGACATTTGATTGAACAGGAATACTTGTTAGGGTCTCACGGCTCTGTAGCTTCCTTATTTTCTTATGTTCTTCTGTATGTTCTTTATTTGAAGAAAAAAAATTCACCTTAAAATCGGGTTGAGTTATAAAAATAAATATAAAACATAAATTTAAAACAAAAATATGCGAAAAAACAGTATTTTAAGCATAAAGTAACAAAGGTTTTCCAGAAACAATTTTCACACACTAATACCAATATTACACGGTTGTTATGACTCACTATCACAGAATACCTCAATATTAGTCATTGCTGCTACGTGACTCCAGGTACGGGTGACTAGACTCGGGTACGATTACTCCAGGTACGGGTGACTAGACTCCGGTACGATACTCATGTACGGTGACTAGACTCAGGTACGATTACCCCAAAGGTACGGGGTGACTAACTGGGGTACGATTACTCCAGTAGGGTGAATAACTCGGTACGTTTACTCCAGGAAGGTGACTAGACTCAGGTTACGATACTCCAGGTACGGTGATAGACCAGGAAACGGTGACCCCGTTACGGTGACTAGATCAGTACATAAATGCTACATGCGACTATTCAACAAAGAAATTAAATGATTCAAAGAACGAAAGAGGGAATGATTAGAAAATGATGAGGAAAGGCCACACACACACCCCACACACAACACACACACAACACATACACAAACACACACACACACACACACACAACAACACACACAAAACACACACACACACACAAACAACACGACAACACACACACACACCACCACACAAAAACATATATAATGAAAGAAGATAGAACTAAGTGACGAAGTTAGCGAAGTAATACAAGTAGTAGGCTACAAGTTGAGATGAGAGGTTACCAGTAGAAGTACAGTGCATACGTTGCTGGGTGGTGAGGTATAGAAAAAAATAAGTGTGAAAACCCAGGAAATCCATTAAAAGTTCAAGTGTGGTAAGATTTTAGGGAAAGGTGACGCATGAACAATGAAGACGTCCCGTATAAAAACGATGAAGAATGAATGACATCCTGTATAAAAACGATGAAGAATGAATGACGTCCTGTATAAAAACGATGAAGATGAATGACATCCTGTAAAAAAAAAACGATGAAAAATTTGAATGAGTCCTGTAAAAAACGATGAAGAATGAATGACATCCTGTATAAAAACGATGAAGAATGAATGACATCCGTATAAAAACGATTGAAGAATGAATGGACGTCCTGTATAAAAACGATAAAGAATGAATGACATCCTGTTTTAAAAACGATGAAGAAGAATGACGTCCTTTTATAAAAACGATGACTAACCAACCCATTCGTCCATCCGTATAACGTAAAAAACAACATAAATAAGATGAGACAAAAAAGACCCTGGTATTATGCAACCTTACTCATTGCAGCTAACTCCGTAAATGATATGAATAAAATAAATAATGAAAATTTAAAGAATAATAATAATAAATGAAATTATTATATATGAAAGCCATGAAAACTGAAGCATTCCTTGTATAAACTTGTATATCGAAACCTGGTCAAGTTTTCTTTCTATAAACTGGTATGTTTATCTCTTTGTATGCTACTGTTGGTGTTTATATATATAATATATATAATATATATATATATATATATATAATATATATATATATATATATATATAAAATATATTTCCCGCGCTATATTGCTGCGGTTGTCTCCATGCCTTTGTCTATTCTGTGTGTGTGTGTGCGTGTTTGTGTAAAACAGAAATATATACAAAGGAAAATATTATTTAATGCTAATGTTTGTTGTATGACAAGGGCAGACTTAAGAATGCATACAACTGAAAAGTGATGTGGTTTTTGAATGATTACAAAAATACCTGTCGCATAAAAAACTTGACTACTAAAAGGGGTTAACCCTTCAGCGAGATCTTTCCCTTTTCTATATGAAATTGTCTGTTGTTAGTCAAACAAATTACGAAAAAAGTAGAAGTAGCTGAATATACCAAATTAGTTAGTGGACAAAGGGTACTAAACAGGTCATACTATAAAATATTGTTATAGTCCTAAAAATCGTTTTAATGGACCCAAATTACAATGGAAATAGTCTGGGTCTCAAGGGTTAAACAGATAGAAATAAGAGATGCAAAAATAATGGTCTTGTGACAATAATAGGCAAAAGTGAGATAGAATAGATAGATAGAATGTTTTGTGTATGTCTTACGGTTATGTTATTGTTGTATGTTATATATATCTTATGTGATGCTACACACACACATACATACCTCACATATCTTCTCCCCCAAGCAAGCCCCCCTTCCGTAACAAACTTGGTCGGGGGTCTCAAAGGAAGGGAAAAGAAAAAATTTTAGTAGAAATTCAAAAACCAAATCCCGCCCAGTAAAATTTGGCCCCCATCGTCCACTCAAACACACTAAGAAGATTATGTTTTACGTAAAAATTAAACCCTTGAGGCCCAGAAAGTAATTTTCTTGTAATTTGGGTATAGCAATGAGATTTTTTAAAGATACCACAATACTGTAGGTAGACCTGTTTGTATCCTTTCCCTAACTAATTGGATCTTCATCAATTCTCGAATTTTTTGGCTAACAGACGATTTTATATAGCAACTAGCGCAAAGCCGCCCTCCGGCGGCCTTTTTGGTAGCTCCCGCGGGGGCTATTGGGGGGCCTTCGGCCACCCCCTGTTTTGGGCCAAAGGCCCACCAAACAAGACTTCCAGATAGCCCCCTTTTAACTTTTCCCGAATCATGGGTTAGAAAATTTTGTATTTCCCCCCCCCTATTCCCCCACCCCTCCCCACACCCCCCACCCATTTACTCCCCATCACCCCACACCCCTTTCCCAACCCTAATCAAGGTTTCCTCAATTCCCAAAGACTAAAATCGAGAAATGCCAGTGTCGCTGCAGTTTTTTAATGAAGGGGTTTTACTTGTTTTGGCTCCCCGACAAAATTTTTCATAAATTTAAATTTTGCTATAAACATTGATGCACCGAAAACTGAATACCAAAAATTGTTTTTCTGTTTTTCTACAAATTTTAAAGGATAACAGCATTACGAGGAAAAGTTCTTAATAGCAATTTTAATGCAAAAATTTCTCGCCTGATAGCAAAGCTTAATAATTTTTTTTTATGTATTTGTGGATGTAAAAATTTTGGGGGATGTTCACCTTTTTTCTAAAACAGTACTGTGCGTCTGGGAACGCTTTCAAAATCAATAACCCAAAGCCCTTGGAAAAAAAGAATAAGGAATGCCGAAATCGGCTTGCTGCTGCGACAAAGTGGTTTTAATTTTGAGGCGACTGCCGCGGCGGGGAGTGGGGGCGGGGAGATTGTGGCGGGAGTTGAAACAAAACTTGCCCCTTCACGCGTCGCTCATTCCTTCCAGGCTTTCTATCTGATTGATACACAATAATAACAGGAAATATGACGCCCAGGTATAGATAATTCTAAAACATTCGTTTTGACTATAAATATATAGAGTAGCATTTCCTCCCTCCCCCAACTATAACCTTGGGTTTTTGGTTTTTATACAAGTTTTACGAATCAGGCTTCTATACAAAATAATATAGAAGAAAAATCGTTCTTATATTATACTTGTGTGTTTTAAGTGCAGTGGAATAAGCCATATTTTTTTTTTCAAGTTGACCAAATTTCACCCAAATTTTGAGTTAAAACGCCAGCACCACTGGCATTTCGGAGTTTCGTTCTCTCTAAATTTTCGCAACCCACCTTTTTTTTTTAAATTTTCGTAATAGCTCTAAAAAAAAAAAAAAAAAAAAATGATCGGATCATTATAAATGGCTTAAAACCCCCCCCTGGTCGGCTGGTTCCAAAAAGGTGACAATGTGGATTCCCCACGGGGGGCGGGACATATCGCGGCGACAGACCCACCACACTTTTGCTTATATTTTTATAGAAAGGGAAAAATTAAGGGTTAAAGGATTACTTAACCTAGCACACAGACTGATAACCTGCAAGAAAAGGTGACCAGGGGTTTTCTTAATGTAATCCCTGTGATCTCGCAAAGCGTCCGGGGTTCTAGAAAGTGTAAAGTATATTTTGTGTGTGTTTGCTAAGTAAATAAAATATGTCACTTAGCTGACCAGGTTACGTTCGGGACGAGGGGCGAAAAAAGTAAAAAATATCAGGGACTGTCCTTCAAAACGGAAAAATGACGAAGCTGACTAGGGTTATTTTAGTTTTGGTGCGTAATGAAAAGAATGAAAAAATCATAAATAAAGGAAAAAAATATGTGAAAGGAAAAATATAGTTAAGACATAAATAGTGAAGTTTCCCCCAAACCCGGGAAATAAAAACCCCCCTGTCTCCCCACCGATCCCACCCAAACACCCTCTTGAGCTGCGGCTGCGGGGTCCAGACCCCTGAGCTCTATAAACTGGGGGGGCTATCTTCGTCAGGCCGCGAGTTTGTTGTGTTGCCCCCAAGGGGGGCGCCTCGCCTTGACGGCCTCTCGAGACCCATTAGCCGCGGAAGTTGACTGCGCCCGTGTTTCTGGAAATTATTTCTTTAAATTTCAAACAAAGGGCTTTGCAGCCCACGGTTTTCAAAAATGGGCACAAAAATCTTTTAAGAAAAATTTGGGGAAAGTTTCACGAAAGCAAGCACACTTGTCCTATTTTTCCCCCAAATTTAGGGTCGTAAATTATCTTGTTTCAGTAATACATGTTTCTGTCAAAAATGTTTGATATTGGGAGCATGTTTCAGTTATATATCGGACACATAAAGGGATGACCATAATATTTAAAAAAAACATGTTTACTACTCATATTATGCCTATTTTTCTCCCTATTAAATAATTTAGTTTAGGGAGGGAAAACTGCTTCTGTCAACATGTCGATGTTTAAAATATACATGGGCATATATCAATAACACTGAAGCGTTTTAACCTGTTATATGTCAAAAATTAAACCTGGCAAGGGATAAATAAAGCCAGGATCAGGTTAAAAGGCTACAGTCTTAGGGCTAACTAGAGAGCTTAATTTGTTTGCAATAAAGCTGAAAAACATCAGGACTTACACACAGTGTTGCTGTACAACTTCGTTCTTTAGGTGAAAAATTTTTAAAAACCCATGAAATATTTGAACATTTTTTTGTCAGCACGATTATGTCGTCATCCTAATTTTCATTTCTACATATAAATTTTACTCAATTTTTTTTCGCTACCGATAAAGTGAATTTTCGATATATAGCTTGGTTTTTTAACAAAGAAGAGAAGGAGAGGGGAAAGAGGGGGAAGAGAGAGAGAGAGAGAGAGAGAGAGGAAAAAAAAAAAAAACTTGGGTCAATCGACGCAATATTTTTACTACAAAAACCTCAAAAAGGTAATATTTCGAAGCAGGTATGTATATAAATTTCATTTATCTTATTTTAAAAAGGATATACACATATAATTGTTTAAAGAGGAAGAAAAAACAAGCGAGTGCAGCATTAAAACTTTGGGATATTGTGCGGGGGCCGATGGTGTTTTAATATGGCTGCCCGAAGTCACGCGCTCCGGAGGAGAGCGCCCCTCCAGTTCTATAAAACTCAGTGGTCCAGACTAAGACCTGTATTATATAAGTGCGACAAATCGATTTTTGGGCGCCCTCTTGGGGCCAAGGCCTCCTCGTTCACTCAGACCCGGGGAAAATTCTCAAGGGTGACCCCGCAGAATCTGTTATACATTTAAAAGGGGTAATGTTCCTTGGAAAAAGTTTGTTCTATAAGATATCACAAAAACATAGTAAAACACATTAAAAAAAGGTCATTTTGAAACTCTAAAAAATGATGAACTTAAACATTCACTTAAACTCGTTCATGTATAACTTTTTTGGGGGAAATTTTAAAAATGGCAGATATCAATACAAGCAGAATTTAATTAGCTTTTTATTGACATATTTCGTTTTTCTGATACATACAATAATACAATGCAAACTTAAGGGTTTAAATAATAAATTGCTCTCTCTCCTCTTCTCTCTTCCTCCTCTCTCCTCCTCTCTTCCTCTCTCTCCTCTCTCTCCTTCTCTCTCTCTCTTCTCTCTCCTCTCCTCTCTCTCCTCTCTCTCTCTCTCTCTCTCTTCTATATAATATATATTATATTTTATATAATATAAATATATAGATAGATAAAATAGATAGATAGATAAAAGATAAAAGATATAATATATATATATAAATTTTATTATATATATATATTATTTTTATATATATATATATATATTATATATATATATATATATAATAAATATATATATAATTAAAATATATATATATATTATATATATAGAGAAGAGAGGAGAGAGAGAGAGAGAGAGAGAGAAACGAGAGAGGGGAGAGAAGGAAGAAGAGAGAGAGGAGAGAGAGAAAAATAATTATAAAGGTTTTTTTGGTTCCTCTCATATCTCTCACTCATCTCTCTTTCACTTTTCTCTCTCTCTCTCTTTCACGGAGAAAGGAGAGAGAGAGGAGAGAAAAAGAAAGGGGAAAAGGAGAGAGAGAAAAGGGGGAGAGAGAGAGAGAGAAGAGAGGGAGAGAGAAGGAGAGAAAGGGGAGAGCGGTCGGAGAGAGAGCGGGGGCAAATTTTTTTTTAAACCCTTAAAGTTTGCATGGATTATTGTAGTACAAAAAACGAAATATGCAAAGGAAAGCTAAATTAAAAACTGCTTGAAATTTATTCTGCCCTTTATAAGTGTCCCACAAAGTTATACATGAGACGAGTTTTTTAAATGAAAGTTAAGTTCTCAATTTTTTCCCGTCTCATAAGACCTTTTTTAATGTGTTTTAATATTTTTATTGATAATCTTAGAACAAACATTTCCGAAAATAACAGTCTATCCTTTATACATGTATAACATGATATACTGCGGGGTAATGCCTTGAGAACTTCCCCGGGTCTTGGGTGAGCGGCGAGGCCTTGGCACCAATATGGCGCCCAGTAGCGTTTAACATAGGGCCTATGAATGGCGTTACCCTCTTTATAAAGGAACCCTAGTCCAGACAGGCGCTGCGAGGTGCCCCGTCGCCCCTCCGTCAGGAATCTTTCACGCCCTTCCACACAACTGGAAATAAGGGAACCAACATTAGTGTCTGCAATGCTTTCATGCTGGAAAAGACAAATGTTGGGTTGGCAAAGATGAAAAAGTTCAGTCAAAATAACTTCATATGACATGACTATTTCAGCCTGAGCAATGCCTGCAAAGGAAGACCATTAATTAGAGGAGGGAAAGGTGTGTGGTGTGAGGTGATGAGAGGAAGAGAAGAGTGTAGATGGAGAGTGGGCAAACAATGTCCTCTTTCCAGTGTGGTGAGGTGAGGATGTGGGCCACAAGACCCACTTTCCTCTGGGGGTGTAAGGAAATAGCCTGGATGGAAAGGTTTAGTGGGTTTCTTATGGTTTGTTGTTGTCTTGTTGCGGTGCTTGGCTCCGTGGAGGACCAGTCGCACGGTGCGAGGGCCGTCCTGGTCTGGGTGTGCAGGACGGGGCGCAGAGCGTCTTGCCACATCCCCAGTGCTCGCCAAAGCCCCCTGGGTCGTGTCCGTCGCTTGTAGAGCTATGGCTGCGTCAGGATGTTCAGTGCAGCACTAGGCCTGGACGCTCCTTGTTGGCCAGCTGCACAAATAGCAGGGCTTCGCTGTTTTGTAGTTGCTCCACCAGCCCAATCAGCCTGTCTCTGTCCGCTATGACCTGCTGCAGCTGGGTGGCCAGGCTCTCACGCTCGTTCTTCTGCTTGTCACGGTGCAGCTTGGCGTTGACGGCGTTCACGCTCTTCCTCTCCTCCTTGATGTCCGCCTTGGGGCCCATCTCGTACACCTTGGTTTTCTTCTCACGGCGGCGGCGAGAGGTGCTGCCCTCGGGCTTGTTCCTCCGGCCGCGCTTCTTGGAGGCGGCGGCTTCGTTGACCAAGGGACGGGCAGGCAAGACCTTGGTCTCTTCCTCCATGGGCACAGGGAAGGGAGACAGGGCGGAGTCCACTGGGAGCTGCGAGGGCAAGGCTACACGGTGTACTGGTGCACGGGCCGGCGGCGCACGGGGCACGGCTCGGG
>JACEEZ010019640.1:73450-126730 GCA_016584305.1 Chionoecetes opilio
ACGCCACTGTCGCACAGACCCGGGCTCATACGTATCCCGCTCTGACGTCAGCACATATCCGGTCCCTCATCCTTCTCAACCCCACTCTATAAGTGTACGTTTTGACGCTGAAAATATCATGGAAAGCACACGAAATTAACATTAGAATAGGATATACTCCATACTAGGAAGTTATACAGCCTTTGTACTTAATTCAACAGTATTATCCTACGTTAGTCAGCGCAGCGGGTAGAGTGAAAACTGAAAGAGCCTATCATAAAAAAAACTTATATCTTCACAATACTTGTTTCCAATTCTCCTCCATACAATAACATTAACACACAAATATGGATGATTGTGATGAGTTGATGATGATTGATGATGGATGATATGTATGATGCTTCAGGAATAAGTAAATGGGGTTATTATATAGGGCAGCAATGGAGAGGTGCAATATGGTGCAATACTAGAGTTTAGAGAAAAGGGTTGCATGATTGTAAGAAGAAATTACGCAAGCTAGAAGGCTGAGGCAGTGTAATTACTATACTGTTTGTTAATAACGTTAAATTGTGGATTAGTTTGTTAATGTGGTAGAAACTTCATATAACTCTTAAATTGGCATATTAAGTGGCTTTATTGGCAGCGAGCGAAGCGAGCTGCTTCTTACCATAAGACCCGTGGAACCAAGTTTAAGCCAAAAAGTAAATAACTACTCCTAAATATTGTCGGATTGATCTGAAATTGATGAGGTTATTTATTTACTTATATATTTCGTTTTCTGATAAATGAATTAGTACCATGTATAAATTAGCGTTAACTAAATAAATAACCTCATCAATCGGGAAAATTACCCGATTGATGATTTTATTTAGTTAGTTAACGCTAATTTATGCATGGTTCTAATTCATTTATCAGATAACGAAATACAGCAATGGAAAGCTAATAAAATTGCGCTTCTATTGATACCCTTCATGATAAAAGTTGACTCGCAAAGTTTTCAATGGCGAAGAGTTGAAGTGAATATTAAGTTCATGCATATTTCTTCAGAGTCTCGTAATGGCATTTCTTTAGCGTGTTTTACTGTATTTTATTTGATAATATTATACAACAAACATTTACGAAGATTACAGTATATCATATATACTGATAAACCAGTCTATATGATCCGTATATATATATATGAATCCGAGGGGCCCTCCGACTTCAGCCCCTTGTGCGACGGGCCGATATTCCGTGCGCAGTCCAGGTATACAGTGCTCTATGATCATGTATATATTATACCTGAAAACGAAAATAATAAAAAAACAGCAGATATAGATCTATACAGCTAGTTTTACAGTAGCTATAGTAAAATCAAGACATGGCACCTTAGATAGAGGCTAACTAACCCTCAAACAGTTGTGTGAGGCGGTGCGCTGCCCTTACCTCAGCTCATCGTGAAGATACACTTGCCGATGGTGTCACATCAGGGCTGCGTTCACTATAACCCTTTTATAGGGTTCCCCCGCGCTATAACGTATGTGAAGGTCGCTGCTCTCTATTTCGTATCGTCTCTTCCCTACTGCAGGGTTCCAACGCCACGAGGATTATATAAACGAGGAAGGCCGGAACTGTCACCGATGCGATCCGATGTGATTTCCGAGCAGCCTTTGCTCCGGCCTCCTGACGTATGTTTCACTTTCTTTGTTGGCTGATCTGTCTTTTCTATTTCATTTTTACTGTTTTTTCCCTGGTCACTTTCTTCAGCACTTTACTTTTCGGGCCCTTGTTATTGATCACCTTTGCACTTCACTTCAATTTAATTGCTCTGTTGTAGCTTTTCTCTCTTAGTTTCCAAAAGTTATGCATCACCTCCTTAATGTTTCTTTTTTCTTCTTTATGTTAACCACTCGTGTACAAGAATAAAGATAATACCACCCTATTACGATGTTGTATGGGTTATTCAAGCTTATAAGTAATGACTCTAGATAAGGTGTTTTACCGTGATGGGTGATGGGTTGTGGTGAAAGGGGTTACTGTGATATTAAATGATATTAAAGATAATTCCCTCATCTGATATTTTGCTCTTTTGCTGACATGTGATGCAATCCTATAATTCTAATGAAGAGAGAGAGAGAGAGAGAGAGGGGAGAGAGAGAGAGAGAGAGAGAGAGAGAGAGAGAGAGAGAGAGTATAGTCAGTATACCATATATGGGTGTGTAGTATGTACGTATGACTAACAAACGTGTATAAAAAACTGTATATATCGGCACTCTTTTTCTCTCTATCTCTTTTGATATATCTTCGTGTTCGCCTTGTCTCTTATATTTCATATAGAGCAAGGCCAAGGGAGGGCCAAGGGCCCTCGAAATTTTCCCTTGGGCCCTTGATAAGTGTGTGTGTGTGTGTGTGTGTGTGGTTGCGTGGGGTGTGTGTGTGTGTGTGTGTAAAACGTGTTATATACATACTTTTTTTTCTCTCCCTTCTCTCTCTCAAACATTATACCTCATGTCTACCTCTATTCTTTATTCTCTATATATGTTCAACCACCTCTATTCGATGACTACGTACTGTCTCCAGATCTCTCTATCACCAATAATGGGCTCTTGATAACGATTCCCAAAGGGCTTCCTACAGCACCACTGCTTTGTATTGTGTTTATAATGCCTTATAACCTTATAGTGAGCCTCGTTTGGTAACTGAGATCAGTGTATTAGACTGTGGTTGTAGTAAGTGATCAACGCTGCTCCGTCTGTCACGCGTCACCCCTGCAATACTTCGTTCTCTACCATCGCCTCTACTATCCTTCGCACCAGTGTTGCCAGACAGTCTGGTCTCAAAATCCCTAAATATTCGGGGGGAAAATCCCCAAAAATCCCCATTTCATATATTTCCATACTTGTTATAAAAATGCTGAAATATATGCTACATAGCTACCGTAGATAACAGGAAAATCGCCACCAGCAGTCATGTCGCCAGCCGCCAAATATTACGAATTATAGCATCACTACTGATTTTTATGTGCCACTGAAGATGATACACAGTAGTTTATATCATGAGTGTATAATCTACCCTGTTTCAGCGTTGTTTTATGCTTTGTAGCTGCGAGTATATACGGTTTCAATTTCGCTACGCGTTTTTTTTTCGGGCGACGACAACAGCGGTAGGACACTCAGTAAATAAACACTAGATGGCGACTCTACTGTTGGTAACCACTTTGTAGATATTTTTGTAATGTGTTCATTTATAGCCATACTATGACACAGATGAAGACACAAAATGACACAGACTCTCCAGATAGCCCCTTCTAACTTTCCTGAAATCATGGATGTAGAAATGTAAGTATTAACGCCACCACACGTCTGTAAACAGAAAAAAAAGTTGTCGTGGCGACTTAACTGTTATCTACGGTACTCCACATGTAAATTAAAATTGCCATGTTGATTTTAATGTACAAATAATTCATACTTTGTTTTACACAATACATTACATTACACATGAAGTAGCATAATTCACCGGCGCGGCAAGTCTGAGTCACTCTGAGGACTGAGTGAGGGGAGAGTGTTGTCAGCAGCGCTGATGCCGCTTTATCTGTCAAATTACTAATCGCTTGTTGAGATTTTGACGAAGATTTGGTGTTGATAGTAATAGTCGGTCAGCCCCGGTCCGAAATTTTGCTCAACGGTATCAAATTAGGGCGAGAATGCTAAGAGTGTTTTTTGAGAAGGTATAAATGCCTAGAGTTAGAAAACATGTGATAGCATTGTGGGGGTGGCAGCTTTATATGAGTTATCTCCCTTTTTCCAAAATGGCCGCCAAAATACACCCAATAATTATGAAATTTTTGGTGGTTTATACTGCCCACGTGTAACAGCGTATATCATGTCCTGGCTAAATGACTCGACAAGAATAGCAGTCCTTTGGGATTTATTCGTAGTACTAGTTGTATCTCCAGTGAGGAGCCCGACCAGAAATCGCTGTAACTCATTTGGTATGGCGATATGAGTAGCTACATCAGACGGATGATATGGCCACGGGGTGAAAATCATGTCCTTCTTGATGGCCGTTCGGATATGTGACGAAGTCTGATCTATGATCTTGTTGATATCTGTAGACTTTGCCTTCCAAAGCTTGAGCTCCCTATGTAGATTTTGATTTTCCAAGACAAACATCCTTTAATGAGACACAGCATGGAACCATCAACAACTTTCCCTTGTCGTCGGAAAATATTTCTACTGCACCTCCAAGCTCGGATTTCAGTCTTCTGTGCATATTCTTCTTTGTTGAATCCTTCAGAAGATTAACTCCACCAGACAACATTAATGATTCCAATTTGTGGTCAAGGAGGTGATGGTATAATCCTCTTGTTGGGGATAATATCTTCTCTGATGTATTCGAAAAGTTCTTGGTAAGCTTCTCTTCAACCTTGTGATACAGTATAAATTCATCTGTTACTTTCTTTCTTCATTATCATTGCTGTCCTCTTTGTTCCTAGTGTAATTCCTATAGCATGAAGGTGGTAGTGTGCCTCTGCGGCAACAATGTCTCTACTGGTAGTGCTATCATCCTGCGTCTGCATTTCTGACGGCACTCCTCTTAGTGTTTGATCTACTCTCAGTTGTGAAGCTAGCGTAAGTGTTTCACGTGTATTGGAGTGCTTTTTGACTTGACCTTGCTACAGAATACGCAGATCGGAGCATAACTCTTGATTCATGTGTTGATGTTCTGGAAGACTTTTTGGAGGACAGTCACTACTACCAGATAGATCACTACTACATTCACCTGCTTTACTTTTCAGAGTTTCCAAGTCTCTTTTCATGGTGAACATGCTTCTACATTTTCGATGATAGAATATAATTGGAACTTCTTTGTCCTGAAGCGTTTTTGAAACGTCTAGAATGGGGAACATGGTTCCTGACTTTGGCGGCTTCAAGTAGGTTAACCAGGAGGCATGGCTTTGAGGACTGACAAAATGTTCATCTCCGTCGGATACTGCCTGGTGTATAGCCCAGTTTCTTGGCGGGTGCCTGTGGCGTTTCCATGTTAACGGACATTCCAGGCCTCCTACGTTGAAGTTCCACAGCTACCACGACACCGGATTCTGGTCCCGGATTCTTCTCTACATCACCAGCCTTCAACAATAGCTTCGAGAGGTAGTCGGCTGCTACTCTACCTCTCCACTCCAAAAACCCGACTTTCTCTGAACGCACGACCTGCGGGCCGGCTGGTCTTCCGGCAGTGGTGGTCTCCTCGAGGGTCTCCAACGTCGCCAGTCGATCGTCCGGTCCGTCTCTCGCCGATGAAATACGACACCTGAAAAAGAATTTTTTTTTTAATTATATGTATGTATATTTATATAATTATATAATATACAGTTTGGAAAAGGGGGATAACTCCCATAAAGCTGCCACTGCCACAATGCTATCACATGTTTTCTAACTCTAGGCATTTATACCTTCCCCAAAAACACTATTAGCATTCTCGCCCTAATTTGATACCGACCAACCCCCCAGGCTGATCGCCTATAATGATTATAGGGCACAAATAACATCCTTATCATACATGCAAGTTCTACAATCGTCCAAAAACTCATGGTAATCATTGATTTCTTGAACCTTTGAACGTCGAAAAAACCCGAAGTCGGCAACTTTACCGTCTATTTTTTGTTTAGCTCTGGCTCATTCGCGTTCAGTCCGTGTCCTTACTTCTTCCTTGCCGTCGGTTTAACCTCATGTTTTCTTTTAACCTTCATATTAATAATATTATTTCAAGCGATAAAATACACATTTTTTCAAAAGCCTCAAAAGTCCCCAAATCGAGAGTGAATGTCCCCATGTCCCCATCAGTGCCCCGAAATCCCCAAATCTAGGGACAAATCCCCATATCTGGCAACACTGCTTCGCACGCCACCAAACCGTGACGTAGTTATGTCTAAAAATCAAACAACTGAACTTCAAATCCATGTATTTTCAATAATATTAACCAAAATAAGATGAATAATAATGCGCTCGTCCTCTAGGTAACTTGTAATAAATAGATAGAAAAATAAAGACAAGTGAAAGATAGCGAATAAAACGTATACAAAGTAATACCTNGGGGGCCCACCCCCCCCCCCCCCGCCCCCCCCACCCACCCACGCCCACCACCCATCCGCCCCCACCGCCCACCACACACACCCCACCAACGCCCTCACCATCCACCCACCACACATCCGCCCCCAACACCCACCCACCACACGCCCATACCATCCGCCCACCACACACCCACCCACCAAAACGCCCATCATCTCCGCCACCACCACCCACCACCACCGCCATCACACATCCGCCCCCACCCCAGCCACCCACCACCATCCGCCCACCACACACCCCACCCACCCCCGCCCATCATACATCCGCCCACCACACACCCACCCACCCATACGTCCATCACACACCCGCCCATGATGTTAAAGGGGGGAGTGCACTGGAGGATGAATCACAACCAGCATTCATCTAGGTTTAGGCAAAGAATAATTGGTGAAACGTAGATGTGGGTACACGTAGCCTACATCGTACAGGTCCATGAAAGCATTAAACACCCTCGACGCCATCGTGAAATGGCTGTGTAGCAAATAGTTTATTCAATAACAGTTTCATAGCGCCCAAAAACATTTCAGTTTAATATCAAGTCCTCTATAGAGTTAGAAAACAATGCTAGGCCATTCTAAGAGCTCAAAACAATTAGATATCGAGTGTAATACAGACAATCACGCTACTACTCTTTGCTGTGCCTTCAATAATGTTCAACCTTAACGATATTCCTTGAGCCTCTGTAAGAGGTAATGAAGTGTACGACACTTTTACTCTCGGCAACATCAAAAAAGAGTTTTGGGCAGCGCTACAATCGTATTTGTGATGGCAAGCGGGGGCGGAGCTTAAAAAAAGTATAATTTTTACTCCGGAAGGACACTACAAAATACCCCTAAAATATACTTTTAAAAGTTAACCATATATTGATGTCTTTTTATCTTGTATATTGGTGTCTCTCATCTTAATATTTGTAGTAAAACAAAAAATGACGCATAACGCCCCTGAGAAACCGCTGGTTTGCGGATTTTCTTTGTTGTTGTAATTTTCTTTGAATAGAGTAACCGGAGCTGTGATGTTATAGAAGTACAAGTAGGAATGGCTAATGGTTTCATAAATCTATGCAGTAAACCGTGGCTGTTTTACTTCATTTTATTTGATCTTTGTAACTTAGAGGAAAATAATATAGCTTAATTTGACCTTTTCAAATTTTACTTCTATCTCACCACCGTTGATGCGTTTTTTAATTATATATTTATTCAAGCACATACGAGTATATGGTAGTCTGAATTCTTTGATAGTAATTATGATCTATTTATTTATTTTTGTATTGAAGTGGATTCTTTGCATATATCTTTTTTTTTTTCAAACATATACAGTGTCGTTCTTTCATTTGAGACATCTGTTACTTCCGTTCCTTTCCCCTTCCCTCACCGTTTCACTCTTTCTCTCTAACCCCTCCGCTTTGTTATGCTTGGCCATAGTGCCATAGACCTCTGATGTCTGGCACATTTCCCCCTTTTTGGCATTAATTCATTGTTATATACCACAATAGACGATTTTAATGAACATAAGCAATATTTTTCTAGATTGACCGTTTAGTGTCCTTGTCCACAGCTAATTTTGGGTAATTAAGTTACTTTTTCGTAATTTTATGGCTAAAAACAGACGATTTCATGGGCAAAGGAAAGATCTGGGCGTGAAGGGGTTAAATCAATCAATCTTTCATTTGAGAAACATGCAGTGAGGTAACAAAGAATGATGCATAGGAGTAAAATATATAGTGTAAGAGGACAAGTGTAAGTGTATAGTGTAAGTGTATAGTGTAAGTGTATAGTGAAGTGTATATGTAAGTGTATAGTGTAAGTGTATAGTGTAAGAACCCTTTACAATGGGAGGATAAGGAAGAGGATATAGGGTGGGGGGACGGAAATTGGATAGAAATGGGATAATAAGGGAATATTAATGATAATATAAGAAAATAAGGAAGCTACAAGAGGCCGTAAGAAATGTGAAATAACATTGGGGAGTAAAGTCGCGGGAAAATAGAAAAAAGATACTGAAATAAGTTAGCCATATCAGCTCTAATGAGGGGGGGAAAAAGGAGAGAAGAAAATGGTAATAAATAAGCTTGGAAAGGAAGATAGGAAATAATGAAATAAGCATAATTAGTGAGGCTCGAAGACGTATGCAGGTCTATAGCAGATTACAATGAAATAAAAGAGTTTCAAATGGCTAGTGATGTTAAGTTTTCCCATGAAAAAAAGTACTGTGAAGATATAAGGGTTTTTTAATGATAGGTTCTTTCAGTTTTCACTTTACCCGCTGCGCTGACTAACTTTAGGATAATCTGTTGAATTAACCCTTTCACGCACGGTGACGCGATCGCGTCAAAACGGGCCCGTCTGCAATCTGAGCTTTTGACGCGAATTGCGTCAAAAAACAGTTAAAATTCCCCAAAAATAAAGTGTTTATCAGAATTGCGTAAAAATTTTCTGCGTCAAAGATCCAGCTTAGACCTATAAATAAACTAATTGTCAAATCTCTCGTGTGAGGGGATTGAAATGATAAGGGTTTTGTGTGTCAGTTTCCACTCAGCAGGCAGCCTGTGCGCGCGATTGTCGTCCCTTAAAACGTGTCCCGAGCTGGCCATAAGGGCCCATATGAAAATTATAAGGGTTTAGCGTTGGAATCTTCATAGAAATCCGTTTTTATTGGAAATTTAAATCATAAAAAGTTGACTCAGGAAGTTTCGAGCTACGAAGTGGTGAACGTAAGTATTTCTTATTTCTCTTTACTCAATATTTTTTGGGAGTCGGTAAATTCCGCTATTTATTTGCATTCTTGTTATTTTTTCTTTCATATGGCAGAATAATCTCTTGCAAAACCAATGAATATAATAATGCCAGGAAAAAAGAATACTCGTTCGTAAAATTGAAAACAAAAAAAAATAATTCGCCGCACAGTCTGGCCATTTAGCGGGGCCCCTTAGGGAGCATAAGACGGATGTTGCAGTGGACGGAAAAACTTATTAAACTTTTCGTGCGTGAAAGGGGTTAAGTACAAAGGCTGTATAACTTCCTAGTATGGAGTATATCCTATTCGAATGTTAATTTCGTGTGCTTTCCATGATATTTTCAGCGTCAAAACGTATGCAGTGGGGGGATGGGGGGGCCGGATATGAGCTGACGTCAGAGCGGATACGTATGAGCCCTTGAACAGCCTATCAGCGTGCAGAAATCTGTCCAGGGCCGTCACGTGATTAGCCGGTATATATAGCGGTCGGGGCGTGCGCAACCCAGAAGCCTTCCAATATTCAGGGTGGAGGTTGTGCTAGTTCACGCTCTGATCTCACACTCTTTGCGGAACTTTGACTTTTACGGTTGTTTTCGTGTGGCGAAAGGATAATAGAAGCGTGAGAGCCTGGCCACCCAGCTGCAGCAGGTCATAGTGGACAGAGACAGGCGGATGGGGCTGGGGGAGCAACTACAGAACAGCGAAGCCCAGCTACTTGTGCAGCTGGCCAAACAAGGAGGGGTCCAGGCCTGGTGCTGAAACTGAACACCCTGACGCAGCCATAGCTCTACAAGCGACAAAACACGCCCAGGGGGCTTTGGCGAGCACTGGGGATGTGGCAAGACGCCCTGCGCCCGTCCTGCACACCCAGGCCGGGACGACCCTCGCACCGCACGATGATCCTCCACGGAGCCCCAGCGCCGCAACAAGACAACAACAAACCATAAGAACCACTAAACCTTTCCATCCAGGCTTTTTTCCTCAAAACCCCCAGAGGAAAGAGGGCCTTGTGGCCCACATCCTCACCTCACCACACTGGAAAGAGGCCCATTGTTTGCCCACTGTCCATCTACACTCTTCTCTTCCCCCTCAACACCTCACACCACACACCTTTCCCTCCTCAAATTTTAATGGTCTTCCTTGCAGGCTTTGCTCAGGCTGAAATAGTCCATGTCATATGAAGTTATTTTGACTGAACTTTTTCATTTTTGGGCCAACCCAACATTTGTCTTTTCCAGCATGAAAGCATTGCAGACACTAATTTTTGCTTCCCTTATTTCCAGGTGTTGGAAGGGCGTGAAGGGCGCCGGGACGGAGGGGCGGCGGGGCCCCTCGCAGCCCTGTCTGGACCCCGCAGCCGCAGCTCAGGAGGGTTTTTTAGGTAGGACAGGTGGTGGAGCCCAGTGGGGTTTTAGTTACCTGATAGGGAATACAATCACACTATTTATGTCTTAACTATATTTTTCCATTCACATCATCTTTTTCATTATTTAAACTGATGTTTTCTTTCATTCATTCACTTCACCAAACTAACATGAACCTAGTCAGCTTCGTCAGTTTGCCGTGTTGAAGGACAGTGCCTGATCATCTATTTACTCATTCGTCCCTCGTGCCGAACGTAACCTGGTCAGCTAAGTGACAGTATTTTTATCTATTTAGCAAACATACACAAATATATCTTTATACTTTTCTAGAACCCAAAAGCTTGCGTAGATCACACGAGATTACGTTAAGTTTAACCCCCTGGTCACACTATGCTTGTAGGTCATATCAGTCTGCTATGCTCGTTAAGTAATAACTTTTAACCCCTTCATCTTTCCTTTGCTATATTAAATCGCTGTTAGCCATAAAATTACGAAAAGTGACTGAATATACCAAATTAGTTAGTGGACAAGGATACTAAACAGGTCATATCTATAAAGTATTGCTGGTATTCGTTAAAATCATCTATTGGTATACCCAAATTACAATGGAAAATTTCGTTCTGGGCCCAAGGGGTTAAGTTTACGTAGGAACATAATCTTATCTTAGTGTTGTTTGATTGGGGCGAATGTGTGGCCTAATTTTACTGGGCGAGTGATTTTTGTTTGAACTTCTACTGAATTTTTTTTTCACTTGCCTTGGGATCCCCTGACCAATCGTTTGGTTACGGAATGGAGGGCTTGCTATGGGGGAGAAGTATATTTGAGTGTATGTATGTGTGTGTGTAAGTCATACACATAAGATATATAACATAACAACAATAACAAACAGTAAGACATACACAAACATTCTATCTACCTATTTCTATCTCACTTTTGCCTATTATTGTCACAAGACCTTATTTTTGGGGCATCCCCTTTTTCTAAACTGTTTAACCCCTGGAGACCCAGAACGTAATTTCCATTGTAATTTGGGTACCTTTTAAAGATTTTTAGTGACTTTTAGTAATATTTTATAGATATGACCTGTTTAGTATCCTTGTCCACTAACTAATTTGGTATATGCAGCTACTTTTTCGTAATTTGATGGCTAACAACAGACAATTTCACATAGCAAAAGAAAGATCTAGGCGTGAAGGTGTTAACACCTTTAGTAGTGCAAGTGTGTTTGTGCGACAGGCTATATGTATTGTAATCATTCATAACCCCCATCACTTCTCAGTTGATGCATTCTTAAGTCTTGTCTGTCATCACAACATACATATAGCATTACATAATATATCCTTTGTATAGATATTCTGTTTACACACACACGCACATACACACTGAATAGATAAAGGCATGGAGACAACCGCATCAATATAGCACAGGATATATATAAAAAAAACACCAACAGCAGCATACAAAGAGATAACATACCAGTTTATAGCAAGAAAACTTGACCAAGGTTTCAGATATAGTACAACTTTATACAAGGAATGCTTCAGTTTTCATGGCTTTCATATAGTATAATAATTTCATTTATTTATTTATTATTCATTTATTTCATTTTTTATTTCATTTATATCATTTACGGAGTTAGCTGAAATGAGTAAGGTTGCATAATACCAGGGTCTTTTTTTGTCTCACCTTATTCATGTTATTTTACGTTATACGGATAGATGAATGGTAAATTAGTCATCGTTTTTATACAGGACGTCATTCATTCTTCATCGTTTTTATACATGACGTCATTCATTCTTCATCGTTTTTATACATGACGTCATTCATTCTTCATCGTTTTTATACATGACGTCATTCATTCTTCATCGTTTTTATACAGGACGTCATTCATTCTTCATCGTTTTTATACAGGACGTCATTCATTCTTCATCGTTTTTATACAGGACGTCATTCATTCTTCATGCGTCATCTTTCCCGTCAATCTTACCACACTTTGAACTTTTAATGTTTTCCTGGGTTTCTCATACCTATTTTTATCCTAATACCTCACCCACCTAGCACACAGTACTTCTAATGGTAACCTCTCATCTCAACTTGTAGCCTACTACTTGTATTACTTCGCTTAACTTCTTCACTTAGTTCTATCTCTCTTTCATTATGTGTGTGTGGTGTTTGTGGTGTGTGTGTGGTGTGTTGTGTGGGGTGTGTGTGTGTGGGGTGTGTGTGTGTGTGTGCCTTTCCTCATCATTTTCTAATCATTCCATCTTTCTGTTCTTTGATCATCAATTTCTTTGTTGATATAGTCGCACTGTAGCTAGTCATGTACTGAGTCTAGTCACCCGTACCTGGAGTCACCGTACCTGAGTCTAGTCACCCGTACCTGGAGTAACGTCGTACCTGAGTCTAGCCACCCCTACCTGGAGTAATCGTACCCGAGTCTAGTCACCCGTACCTGGAGTAATCTTACCTGAGTCTAGTCACCCGTACCTGGAGTAATCGTACCTGAGTCTAGTCACCCGTACCTGGAGTCACCGTAGGCAGCTAATGACTAATATTAGAGGTATCCTGTGATAGTGTGAGTCATAACAACCTGTGATAATATTGGTATTAGTGTGTGAATTAGTTGCTGGAAAGCCTTTTGCTTACTGTATAGCTTAAAATACTGTTTATTTCGAATATTGATGTTGTATTTATGTTTTATACTTATTTTTATAAGTTCAACTGATTTTCAAGGTGAATTTTTTTTTTTTTCAAATCATAAGAACATACAGAAGAACATAAGAAAATAAGGAAGCTACAAGAGGCCGTGAGACCTACACAAGGTAGTTCCTGTTCAATCAAATGTCTTGCAAAGGAATTAAGATAAAGACATTGACAGGCTTTCCAGCAGTTAAGATACACTGTAGACATAAGTATTTCCTGTGATATAGAATAGAGTAACCGGAGCTGTGATGTTATAGAAGTTTTTTTTTTTTTTTTTTTTTTTCTACATCACAAGGAACTGGCCAAGGGCACAACAAAAATGAGTTAACACAAAACCCGCTTAGTTGCCATCCCTATAAAGAAAACATTAAGAGAATAAAATAAAAACAGAGGGGTAGGCCAATTTAGTTCGGGAGGTGTCTTGTTACTCTTCTTTTGAAAAGATTTAAGTCATAGGAAAGTGGAAAAATAGAAACAGGAAGAGAGTTCCAGAGTTTACCAGTGAAAGGGATGAAAGAGTAAAGATACTGATTAACTCTAGCATTAGGAAGATGGACAGAATAGGGATGAGAATGAGTAGAAAGTCTTCTGCAGCGAGGCCGCGGGAGTGGGGGAGGCATGCAGTTAGCAAGTTCAGAAGGCCCGTGAGCATGAAAATAACGGTAGAAGAGAGCAAGAGAAGCAACATTGCGGCGGTGATTTAAAGATTTAAGACAGTCAGTCAGAGGAGAGGAGTTGATGAGACGAAAAGCTTTTGACTCAACCCTGTTTAGGAGAGCTGTATGAGTGGATCCTCCCAAACATGTGAGACATACTCCATACATGGGCGGATAAGGCCCTGTAGAGAGCAAGCATTGGGAGGAGAAAAAAAAGGACGCAGACGCCACAGGACACCTAACTTCTTAGAAGCTGTTTTAGCAAGAGATGAGATGTGAGATTTCCAGTTCAGATTTTTAGTAAAGGATAGTCCTAGAATGTTCATTGTAGAAGAAGGAGACAGTTGGTGTCATTGAAGAAGGGGGATAGTTTATCTGGTAGGTTTTGTCGAGTAGATAGGTGAAGAAATTGGGTTTTGAGGCATTGAACAAAACAAGGTTTGCTTTTCCCCAAACAGAAATTATAGAAAGATCAGAAGTTAGGCGCTCGGTGGCATCTCTCCGTGAATCACTTAGTTCCTGTTGAGTTGGACGTCTAATAAACGACGTTGAAAAAAGCAGGGTAGAATCATCAGCGTAGGAGTGGATAAGGCTTTTAGTTAGACTTAAAAGATCATTAAAGAATAATAGAAAGAGAGTGGGGATAGGACAGAACCCTGGGGAAACCACTATTGATGATTTAGGAGAAGAACAATGTCCGTCTACAGTAGCTGCAATAGAACGGTTTGAAAGGGAAACTTAAGATGAAGGGACAGAGAGAAGGATAGAAAACCGAATGAGGGTAGTTTGGAAATTAAAGATTTGTGGCAGACTCTATCAAAAGCTTTTGATATGTCAAGGGCAACAGCAAAAGTTTCACCGAAACCCCTAAAGGAGGATGACCAAGATTCAGTTAGGAAAGCTAGAAGATCGCCAGTAGATCGCCTTACGGAAACCGTACTGACGTCAGATAGAAGATTGTGAGCAGATAGATGCTTAAGAATCTTCTTATCAAGATAGATTCAAAAACTTTAGAAAGGCAGGAAGTCAAAGCTATAGGACGGTAGTTTGAAGGATTAGAACGGTCACTCTTGAACCTCTTCCTCCATGGGCACAGGGAAGGGAGACAGGGCGGAGTCCACTGGGAGCTGCGAGGGCAAGGCTACCACGGTGTACTGGGGCACGGGGCCGGCGGGCTGCAACAGGGCACGGCTCGGGGGAGGCCACCTGCACGGGAACCAGGGTCTGGGGTGAGGGACTGGGCGGAGCACAGCGACAACGGCGGTATGAAGGTCCCATAGACATTTCAGGCTCCACCAAGGCCCCGGGGGAGACAAGTTGCAGGAGTACCATTTCAGGCGAGAAGGGCTGAAGGTACTGCCCTGGAGGCCTGGGAAGGGGCTGGGGCCTGCACCACCACCCGCATCGGGGGAAGGGGCAGGCCCATGGTCACCCCACTCATGTCCTGCGTCAACTTGGTGTTGTCGAAGGGCAGGTCGACCCAGTTGCTCCGCATTATCTTGGTGTTGTCGAAGTGCAGGCCGATGTTGCCATCCTGCGTTATCTTGGTGTTGTCGAAGGGCAGGCCGAGGTTGCCGTCCTGCATGACACCGTGCATGTCGACAGCCGCCTCGTTGGCAATCTCCTCAAAGTCAATGCCAGGCAGGTTGTTGTACAACATCTCTATGCAGTCCGTGTCCAGGAGAGAGAAGTTCAAGGAATCCTGAACCGCCATGGGACACATCTTCACTTTCAACCTTGCGGGGATCGAACCTTGGAACACTTCTATTATTCTTTAGCCACACGAAAACAACCGTAAGTCAAAGTTCTCGAGATCAGAGCGTGAACTAGCACAACCCCCACCTCTGAATGTTGGAATGTTTCTGGGTTGCGCCACGCCCACTGTCACCCAGACCTGGGCTCATACGTATCCCGCTCTGACGTCAGCATATTTCCGGTCCCTCGTCCTTCTCAACCCCACTCTTGGTCCGGTGGCAGAGCAGCATATTTCCAGTGAACCTTGCAATGTTTGGCAACAATTGTTTTTTGGCTTATTTTGATAGATATTAGTGTCTAGATAAAATTTAGGGTGGGTGGCCACTTGTAACCGGCTTGGCTTTTTAAGTAAAAGGATGAAATTTGTGTCTAAAGTAATGTTTTAGAGACCAAGGAAGTGAATCATGATGTTATTGGATCGTTTGGCGGCCATCGTAATGGCATAAATCCAATATGGCCGCCAAAAATACATGTAAAAATGCCAAAATCACACAAAATCGCACCGAAAACTAACATAAATCGGTTGTGAATGCAATTGAACAATGATCTTGCTGTTTATGCATGTGCTTGACATGTTAAATTCTGAAAAAATTATGCCATTTAGAAGCCATCTAAATCTCGATCTCGATCTGGAACAAGTCCTCTCCACAGTGCTAATTGCATATCCGCCCTCGATGTTTCAAGCTGATGGCCAGATGCGAGTGGCAACGGGAAAAGCTACACTGAAAAAGAACCTCCAGGTAGAAGTTTCACAACGCCTAATCACAAGCCCAACATCTATGGTGGTTGATGTGTCCGCTCTTCTGTGGACATTAGAATGGCCATCCCAAGGAACGCTGACACGTTTCATATCGGTGTTCAAGGTCTGGGTCAACGCGAGGTTGCTTGAAGCTGATGTCCACCTGTGCTTCGATCGCTATTTTGAATACTCTACAAAGAGCAGCACCAGATCGGCTCGAGCCAACGCTACCCGGGTCCATCAGCTCGAACGGAAAACTCTACTGCCGGCTCGGGACGCAGTACTTAAGAACTCAGCCAATAAGAAACAGCTCAACACTCTGCTTTGCGATGCGATCCTGAGTGATGATAACTTCCTGCAGCATGCGACACAGAACCACCAGTTGGTGGATACTGGGGAAAACGGCATGCCCACGCAGGTATCGAAGGTTCGTAAGTCGCCTCGTCTGGACCTAGCATCAACACATGAAGAAGCTGACATACTCATCACTCAACAGGCCATCCACCTTGCAAAAGAAGATCCAGAATCACACGTGCGGGTCGTGTGTGACGACACAGACGTGTTCGCGTTACTTGCTTACTACTACTTGAGTGAGAAGCTCCAGTCATCATTGACGATGCAGTCTCCAATCATGGGTCGGTCGTGCATTGACGTGAAGGAAACCGCTCGTAAACATTCAGCAATCGTACCCGAGCTCTGGCGCTTCATGCTCTAACGGCTGTGATTCAGTTGCTGCGACTATGGAATTGGGAAAACAAAAGCAATCGCTGTGGCTCGAAAAGGCTACACTCTGGATCAGCTTGGTAAACCCTTGGCAAATATCGTTGAAGTCACCGAACAAGCAACAGCTTTCATGGGTGCGTGCTATGGTCTACAACTCCCACCTCTTCGATGACCAAGATCCGCCACAAGCTATGGGCACAGAAGACTGGCAAATCGACAGCAGCACCGAAGCTGTGTAGTTTGCCCCCAACTACAGGAGCGTTTGAGCAGAACGTTCGTAGAGCACACCACCAAGTCGCTCACTGGTACAGTGCCCTGAGTGGGGATCCACCAGCTCTCGCTGCAGTGGAACACGGGTGGGAAGCTGATGACACTAACAAGTGTCTCATCCCTCGAAATATGGAGGACGGTGTATCCTACGCCCCGGAGCACATTCTCAAGCTGGTCAGATGTGGCTGCACATCTGAGCGAGCATGTAGAGGTGGGAAATGTGGCTGTATGGGGCGCCAACTTCCATGCACGATGTTCTGCACCTGCGGTGGTGGTACTGCCTGTTCCAATCCATTCAACATCACTGAGAGTGCAACAGATCATGCCGATATCCCTGATGACAGCGATGAGGCAAACGACCGAGCAATGGATGTCGACGATGAGGACGATGAATAGTGCCTAGATATAAGATATTTGGTCCATTGGGGCATTAATTTAGCTTCATTTATTAGAGTATAACATGTATAAATATGTATTAATGTAACGTTGAAAACATTGGGCAACGTGAAGATGCCAAATTGTTGCATTTATTATTAGTATTATTAGTATTTATACTACATATTATTATTTATATTATTATTATTATTATTATTATTATTATTATCGGTAGTATCATATACTTTACATGTATGTCTACTTTTAAGTCACGCCAATGTCATGTTTGAGAGATGATAATTATTACAATAAATGTTGTCTGATTCTAAATAGATTTGTTTTCTTATATTTTGCTTGCTATCAGAATCAATATTGCTTGTAAACTGGCGAATGACTTCAGAATCATATTATATGCTCTACAAAGCACATATATATACAGACACTTTATAATTCAACTGCATGTACAACAGATTATATTAGTTTTAGTGTGATTTTGGCATTTGAACAGGTATTTTGGCGGCCATATTGGATTTATGCCATCAATATGGCCGCCAAATGATCCAATAACATCATAATCCACTTCCTTGGTCTCTAAAACATATATTTACAATCCAATTTCATCCTTTTACTGTACTTAGAACAGGAGTTACAACCTAATTTATATGTTGATTATATATGGCGGTCATCTTGGCGGCAATCTTGGATTTTGAAAAAGCCAAGCCAGTGACAAGTGGCCACCCACCCTAAATTTTATCTAGACACTAATATCTATCGAAAAAAGTAAAAAAATTATTGTTGCCAAACATTGCAAGGTCCCGGCCCAGCCACCGGACTATCAATAAGTATACGTTTTGACGCTGAAAATATCATGGAAAGCACACGAAATTAACATTAGAATAGGATATACTCCATACTAGGAAGTTATACAGCCTTTGTACTTAATTCAACAGTAATTATCCTACGTTATCAGCGCAGCGGGTAGAGTGAAAAACTGAAAGAGCCTATCATAAAAAAACCTTATATTTCACAATACTTGTTTCCAATTCTCCTCCATACAATAACATTAACACACACAAATATGGATGATGTGATGAGTTGATGATGATTGATGATGGATGATATGTATGATGCTTCAGGAATAAGTAAATGGGGTTATTATATAGGGCAGCAATGGAGAGGTGCAATATGGTGCAATACTAGAGTTTAGAGAAAAGGGTTGCATGATTGTAAGAAGAAATTACGCAAGCTAGAAGGCTGAGGCAGTGTAATTACTATACTGTTTGTTAATAACGTTAAATTGTGGATTAGTTTGTTAATGTGGTAGAAATTTCATATAACTCTTAAATTGGCATATTAAGTGGCTTTATTGGCAGCGAGCGAAGCGAGCTGCTTCTTACCATAAGACCCGTGGAACCAAGTTTAAGCCAAAAAGTAAATAACTACTCCTAAATATTGTCGGATTGAGCTGAAATTTGACATGCAAGTAGTGCTGCCAAAATCAATGGGGTTCTGTTAAACAAACTTTTAACGTAGAACAAGCCCTTAATGAGTAATTAGCGTAATGAGTTAATTGGCTGGAACGTGGCTCGCTGCCACGTTCCAGCCGCAAGAACTGAGCCAAAAGCAAAGGGGCCAGAGGCTGGACGCCTATACTTGATGTATATATATATTTTTTACTCTATTTTATTTTATATTTCTATCCCGTTTTTTTTTTTGTTTTTTTACTTATGTTAAACTAATATATGTAATTAAAGTAAAACAAAAAACTGGCTGAATATAAGAACAGCCACGTACGTCTGTGTCTGTGTGCTATTACGATCTCACACACAGGTGGAGGTTGGAGGACAGTTGGCTAACAGCGACCATTATGAAATAAGATTTTGCTTAAAATGGGAAGTAAGCAATATAAGTGTTAAGCAAAGAGTACCCGACTTCAGAAAGGCCAATTATGCATGATTAAGAAGACACCTGGAGGAGATTAACTGGGGGTGTATGATAGAGGGTAATGAGTGTTCCAAGGTCAGCGCGTGTGACAGCTGGAAAGGCCAATTATGCAGGATTAAGAAGACACCTGCCGTGGGAGTAACTGTGGTGGTGGATAGAGAGGAAGGAGTGTTCCAAGGTCAGCGCGGAGACAGCTGGAAGTGAGGTCGGTCGGATGAGGATTAACATTATTTTTAAGGAATTTAATTGCAGGACAGAAAAATAATATTCCTTATAGGGCGATAAAATCAAGGAAGAGTGACCCAAAATGGATGACAACGAGTTTAAAACACAACATTGGAGTAAAAAGAAACATGTACTTAAGGTTCAAGGCTGGACAGGTGAGCAAAGAACAGTATCACGTGATGGCGAGGACAGTGAAGAGATTAACAAGAGTAGCTAAGAACAATTATGAAATTAAAATCGCTGGACAGGCAAAAAGCGACCCTAAGGGATTCTATCATATATAAAACGAAGACAAGGAAATTATATTTTCGGGGCCGTTATGATTAGAGCAGGGTGAGGTCTTAAATACGGATGAGGATATGTGTAAAAATTTTAATGATTATTTCCTAAGTGTTTTTACTCAGGAGGATACACAGTCAATACCTGAAATTGAACGAATGTTTAAAGGAAGCAATGAGGAAAAACTCAAAGATATTGTGATAACTAGAGAAATGTTGGAAGAGGGTATAGATTAAATGAAGAATTTCAAGTCGCCAGGACCAGATGAAGTGTATCCCAGAGTCATAAAAGAATGCAAAGGGGTTGTTAGTGAGTCGTTTAGTGCACATTTTTAGGAAATCGGTTGCGATAGGCGAAGTGCCGATATTGTGGAGGAAGGGAAATGTAGTCCCCATATTTAAGAAGAGAGACAGAGAACTAAAGTTAAATTATCGACCCGTTAGTCAGTGGTAGGTAAATTATTGGAATCTAATATAGCAAAACACATGAGAGCAATTAGAAAAACATAGTCTGATTAATGATTCACAACATGGATTCACCAAGGGTAGGTCATGTCTCACCAATTTATTGAGCTTTTATAGGAATGTTTATGAGACGGCAGATAATGATAAGGATTATGATATAATATACCTGCACTTTAGTAAGGCATTCGCCAAAGTACCACACGAGCGACTCTTAAATAAGGTGAAGGCTCATGAAATAGATGGGAAGGTTCTTCGTTGAATCAAAGCTTGGCTAAGTGATCGGCAACAAAGGGTTACAATTAATGGTTCTTAATCTGAATGGGGACAGGTGACAAGTGGAGTTCCACAAGGGTTTTGGGTCCATTACTATTTTTGATTAACATCAACGACTTGGATAGTGAGATTAGCAGTGAGATCAGCAAGTTTGCTTGCTGATGATAGTCTAGGTCAGGGGTTTTCAACCTTTTTTTCCCCACGTACCCTTTTGGGTATTGTTTATGTGAGCCATGTACCCCTTTCCCTTTGTGATAAGTGGATTAACTACATAACCGTCATGCCATAACCAGTTACCAGTTAAGGAAAGAGCTGGAAAAAAAACACTACGACTACGTTATCATTACATCTGCTGTAAAGGGAATTAATGAGATGGCTGGAACTGCTTTTCCTCAACTAGTCTAGTCAGCCGAGGAGCAGTTTTAGCTAAAGCACATCGAAGGTCGGCTTCCACATTCAGTCGAGATCTTAGTTTTGATTTTATGACCAGTAAGCTGGAAAGCCCAGTTTCACACAAATATGTTGATGGGAAAAGTAACAGAGAGCGAAGAGGCTCCTCTGCGACATGTGGATATGACTTGCTTATTTCACACCAGAACCTAACTAAAGATTTTTTCTCAAAGAGATCACAAGCACTGGAGTCATTCACGAAGTCAATCAACTCTTCCTGAATGACATCATTAACAGAAGCAACATCTGTATGGAAAGGCTCTCTAATTAGCTTCAAATTAACTTCAGACACATCTGGAAAGTATCTCTTTAATTCATTTTGCAGTGAGGAAAGATGCTCCACTATTAAATTTGCCATCTGATCTACAGTAGAGGTGTCCTGTCTGTCAGCTAGTGTTTCAAACATGTCAAAATTTCCTTTCCTTACTTTTGTCTCCCACAGTTCTAGTTTCATTAGAAAACTCTTCAATTTGTCAACAGCGTCAGTGACAACAGCATCAGCTCCTTGCAAAGACTTGTTTAGAATATTTAGGCGTGTAAATATGTCAACAAGATAGGCAAGGTAAGTAACCCACTTTGGATCATTCAGCTTTGCATGATAAATCTGAGATTCCTTCCTGTTATTACGGCTAAATAACTCTTTCAGTTCGTGCTGCAGCTCAAAAACTCTCTTGACAACATTTCACGAGATAACCATCGAACCTCTGTGGTACAAGAGTGTTTCATGACCGGAATCTAAATCTGAACAGAGAAGTCTTAAATAATCTAGTATTCAGAGCACTTGACTTTACGAAGTTGACCATCTTTACTGTGGTATCAAGCACCTCTTTCAGCTCAGTAGGCAGTGTCTTGGATGCTAAAGCTTGCCTGTGTATCATGCAGTGCATGTGTTTTGCCTTACTGTTAACAGCTGTAATTCTTGTCTTAAATCCTGACTGACTGCCTAGCATGGCAGGAGCTCCATCTGTTGTGCAGCCACATAAATTTTTCCACTCTAGTCCCTCAGATTCAAAGAAAGAATTGACAAGTTCAAATATATCTGCTCCCGTAGTTGAAGCTTCAAGAGGATGACAAAAAAGAAATTCTTCCTTAAAATTGTTATCTTTGATGTACCTCGTGAATGCCAGCAACTGAGCACAGTTAGCCACGTCTGTCGTTTCATCCAACTGGAGAGAAAATATTCCTAAGGGGGCTGTTTTCATCTCAGAACCACCTGGTCTTTGATATCTGTGGACATGTCAGAGATACGTCGCTGGACAGTGTTATCTGACAACGGCAGGGTGTCAAGCTTTTTAGCATATTGTTCCCCCAGCATAATTTTTACTAAGTCTTTGGTACATGGCAGGATCAGCGTCTCCCCAATGGAATGAGGTTTTTTCTGCTGAGCAATTTTCAGTGAAACTACATACGAAGCATGGAGAGCGGCTCTATTTGACTGATGAAAGCTCCTGAGTGATCCAGTTTTGAGCGGGTTAGCATGTTTTCTCTGCGCCTAAAGTAGTCCACATCTTTTCCTTTCAGCTCTGGGTGACAACCGTGCAAATGTCGCTGGAGCAAGCTTGGTTTCATGGCACCGGGAGATAGTACTTTTGCACAGATGACACACTGAGGCATTTCAGTTCCATCTTTAATGATGACTGTGAACCCAAACTTCATGTACTCCTCACTGTAACGTCTCTTTTTCTTCTGAGCCTCCATTTCAACTGCGCTGCTATAGTCTGCAACACAAATTATACGTATTCTAAGGAGCTTTCGCATATAATAAATTGCAATATATTAATTAAGAAACATTTCTGAAAAAACATTAATGAAGCAGTGTAATGGAAAAAAGTACCCAAAATGTTAACGCCAGAAATTGAAGAGTAAATTAAAAATATGGGACGTGAATATATTTACAGAAGTTTGCTGTAACATAAAAAAGCCACACCTGAAAAGCCCACACCGCTCATGTTATTAGAAATTCAGAAAAAAATACTGTAAAAACTCGTGAAATCGCACAAGTTATCACATATAAAGTACTCGTATTATGTAAAACTGCACAAAAACAGACCACTGACAATGAAACACTCGCACTCTAGCCCACTCGGTCACTGACTCCCTCACTCACTCACTTGTTCAGCTCACTTCTGCACACTGTCACACCCTCGTCAGCAAGCACGTGCCATCACCACACAAACACACACACATACATACACAATTAAAACGAAGTGTTGCATTGTTTCGTATGCAATATGATAATAATCTAAACTTATTGTATAAAAATGCGCACATACTCATGACACACCCAACCAGACGACATAAACGTGCATACAGACACGAATATTAGTCTATTTTTTCCTTTAGCTAACTTCAAACAAAAAATTACGATACATAACAACACACATTAACATACCATTCCCCACCTTACACCTGCCACACCACGCCACACATCTCACCACGTCACACCATACTCCACACCGCACCACACATCACAAACCTAGCCACATCACAACTCACATCACACCGAACCACGTCATGCCACACTATACAAGATTATTTTACACCATGTATCGCTGCCGTCACACAGCACCACTTCGCACATACAAAAAACAGTAGTGTTCTATTTAATCAAACTTTTGTAACGAGTCTGGGACACATCAGTTTTATCCTTAGTAATGCCAAACTTTTTGCGATAGCAGTGTTACTGAAATCGACAGAACATTCCCTATAGGCCTATGTAATGTTTCAGTAAAAAAGTAGCCACAGAGAGACCAACCTGGCCCAGCCAGCAACAGTTCCCGACTGGAGAGTGGTGGCGTGTACCTGACAAGAGTTTGCGTCTATCCCTGTCCAATACTCGTAAAAGTCAGCGGGTGGTCAGTCACACTCACACGCAGGGTTGCCACTCCATGGGATTTTTCCCAAGATCTTGGGATTCTGGGCAGGAACCCAGCAACAAAGGTAGTTGCGCCAGCAACGACCATCTCTCTGAACTTCTTTTCCTAACGACGAAAGCTACAAAGCCTCCCTTTTCGGTCGTTAACGCGTCGGAAGGCGCTGACTGGCTAAGGCGAGTAATGACGTCATCAAGCGCGTCATCAGTCACCAGCCAATGACAAACAGTTTTTAAAACTTCTCGACCAATCACAAGTCAGCGAGACATATTTCCGGCCAAGAATGGCATGCCAGACTGCCTCTCCCCGCCTTCTTGCCCCGTCATCTCAAACTAATTCTCGTTTTATTCGGAATGCTTGCGTTTTAAGGAGTTTTAATGTATCAGATAGTAAGATGTATAAGTAAGGAGCCTGTGTTGCTAGTGTTTTGGTGGTAGAAGGTGTGTGTGTGGGTTAAAATAGTGAATATTTGTGTTATGGAGAGGCCCCGCGGCAAGGCCTCTCCGTCACTCTGCCCCGTCATCAGTCACCCATCATAACATCTTTAAATCACCCTTATTTAAGGTGACACACGGTGCTACATTGATTTAGATAATGACAAGTATATATAACATCTCACCATAATCACTAAGTTGTATAATAACGAGTAATAAGACGTTTAAGCCTGCCCAAACCTACAGTGGCGGAGGAGCTGGAAGCTCCAGCCGCCACACTCAACAGTTTTGAGTAAAAACCCGCAGTTATCCGCCTCACCTGTGCCTTCCTGAAGAAGACAGTCAGCTCCCACGTCTGTGATAGCACCATAGGATATCACCAGGGATCATAGGATTCCTCAAGGGGTTCTCGCTCCCCTACTAAATATTACCAAAGACATCTACCTCCCTTGGTGAAGTTGGTGTTGATATCCACCTCACGGGCTTCATCATGCTGCTGCTGCTGCTGCCGAAGGCCGCGCTGCCAGACGTAGATGAGTCCCTTGCTTGTATTTCATCTCTTTACTCATATATATGAATAATATCCATCCAAATGCAATCATATGTCTACATTCACCTATAAAAAAGATATTTCATAGCATACCAAGCAATAATGAGCATGCCTGGAGACTTCCGACCTCTGCTAATACTGGTCTTGAGCAGTCGTTGGCCAGTGTGCACGTTAACGACGAAATCGACGAATTTTCCGCGCTGTGGGTTCCGTCGTTGGACTAACGACCAAAAAAAGGTCTTTAAGTGTTTTGTGGCTTCTGGCCCTGGATGCCGTCTTGGGATCTTGGGATTTTTATTGAAAAGAACTAGATATCTTGGGATTTTAAGACCCCTCCTCCGTCCATCCACTCCCACATCCCCTCCCTTACTGCTCTTATCCCTTACCTCCCACCTCGTGTTGCACAACCAATCCCTACTCCTTCCCCCCCAAAAAGCCCCTCTCTCGCTCCATCCGCTCCCACAGCCCACTCATTACCCCTCCACTCCCTTATTTGTCATTCCATTTGTCCATCCAATCCCTATCCCTTCCCTTGGCCGATTAAAGCGCCTACCCCTCCCACTGCCCTATCTCTCGCTGTCCCCCATGGCCTTCCCCATGCCATAAATCTCTACCTTCATACCAGACCGAAATGTTGCGCAGTTCTTATCATAACTGCTCTTTTTTTTTTTCTTTTTTGTAAATTTAACATGATTTCTCCAATACTACTTCAATTTCTAGGTGAAATGTACACTTTATTCAAGATTCTTAGTGTTATTTTACATTTATTGTAAACCTTGGGATATTTTGGCCCATCTTATGATTTTCAGGGGTTAGTCTTGGGAATTATGAAATTTTTGAGTGGCAACACTGCTCACACGGCCTGAAGCACGTATCAGGCCGTACCCACTAACGACCCGTGGAGAAGGGCGTACCCCCTGACAGACCCCTTACGTACCCCCTGGGGTACGCGTACCCCAGGTTGAAAACCCATGGTCTAGGTAGTCAAGGCAGGCAGGATTATTGGATCACAGTCTGATGTAAACATATTGCAGGGAGACTTAGATAAACTTAATGAGTTTCCCGGGTAGTCAGATGGCAGATGGAATTTAATATTGATAAGTGCGCGTTATGAATGTTGGTAGGAAAACCCCTGGTAATAGATACACCACCATACGCAATGTATCGCTGAAAAGATCAGGTGAAAAAGATCTTGGAGTGAGGGTGAGCCCAGACCTCCGACCTAGGAAACAATGTATTGTAGCTAAAAATAGAGCTAATAGAGTCTTAGGATTTATTACCAGAAGTGTTAAAAGTAAACGTGCGGAAGTTATTCTAAAGCTTTATCTGGCTCTAGTCAGACCTCACCTAGACTATGTGGTTCATTTTTGGTCTCCATATTACAGGATGGATATAGCCTTGTTAGAATCAGTACAGAGAGGGATGACCAAAATGATTCAAGCGATGCGTAACTTTAGTTATGGGAAGAGATTGAAGCTTTCAAAGTTACTCACTCGAGAGACGCAGAGTAAGGGGCGATCTGATAGAAGTTTATAAGTGGATAAAGGGATTTAATAAAGGAGAGGTAGGAAAAGTTCTTACGGCTATTAACCAGGATAGAACAAGAAGTAACGGATTCAAGCTGGAAAAGCGTAGATTTAAAAAAAAAAGAGAAAAACTGGTTCACAAATAGGGTGGTGAATGATTGGAATAGACTCAGTAGACAGGTAGTTAGTGCGGTGTCATTAGGGAGCTTTAAAAGAGGGCTGGATAGGTTCATGGATGGGGATGAAAGGTGGATGTAGGTAGTGGTAGGTAACAGGAACTACCACGTGTAGGCCTCAAGGACTCTTGTAACTTCCTTATTTTCTTGTTCTTATGTAATACTAGCCGCAAAGCCGCCCTCCGGGCGGACTTTTTGGCTAGCTCCTGCGGAGGGCTATTGGTGGTGGGCCTTCGGCCCACCACATGTGTTTGGTGGGCCTTCGGCCCACCAAACACGGACTCTCCAGATAGCCCCTTCTAACTTTCCTGAAATCATGGATGCAGAAATGTATGTATTACCCCCACCCATTCACTCACCCATTACCCATCACCCCCCACCCATTCACTCACCCATTACCCATCACCCCCCACCCATTCACTCACCCATTACCCATCACCACACACCCATTCACTCACCCATAACCCTCACCCCCCACCTATTCCCTCACCCATCACCCCCCACCCATTCACTCACCCATCACCCCACACCCATTACCCCTCACCCCACCCATTCACTCACCCATTACCATCACCCTACATCAAGGTTTCCCCAATTCTCGCAACCCACTTTTTTTTCACAATTATCGCTAATAGGCTGCTAAAAAAAAAAAAAAAGTGATCGGATCATCTCATAATTGGGCTTAAAACCTTCCCCTGGTCAACCCAGTTCCAAAAATGTGCCCTATGAGGTGATTGCGCCACGGGGGGCGGAAACCTATACCAGACACACACACACACACACAGACAGACAGACAGACAGACACACTTTCGCTTATATTTACCATTACCCATCACCCCCCACCTATTCCCTCACCCATCACCCATCACCCCTCACCCATTCACTCACCCATCACCCCACACCCATTACCCATCACCCCACCCATTCACTCACCCATTACCCATCACCCTACATCAAGGTTTCCTCAATTCTCGCAACCCACTTTTTTTTCACAATTATCGCTAATAGGCTGCTAAAAAAAAAAGAAAAAAAAAAAGTGATCGAATCATCTCATAAGTGGGCTTTTGACCTTCCCCTGGTCAACCCGGTTCCAAAAATGTGCCATATGAGGTGATTGCGCCACGGGGGGCGGAACCTATACCACACACACACACACACACACACACAGACAGACAGACAGACAGACACACTTTCGCTTATATTATTATAGATTATAGAACAAACATTTACAAAGATAACAGTGTATATTTATACTGATTAACATATATTTGGTAGGGGAAAATTACCATAAGCGGGCAAACACAGGTGACAAGTGGAGTTTGTTGGTCCTTTATGCTCGCATCTCCCGCGTCTGTCGCCTGCACAACGAGGGCTGTGACGTCACGTGCAAGGAACCTAAGGCGTTTTCTGCGGGGGATTTCGCTTGCAAGCAAATTTTTTTCGCTTGCAAGTGGTCACTTTCCCCCCGCAGAAAAATGTTTCCGTCGCTTGCTCCTGAGATGGCATGGCGGGGGGCTGAGATGTAAACAAAACATGGCGGCGGACCAAAGTTTCTCGAGTGATTTTATGATGGATCAGTTCTATGTTCTTACCTAAAAATGACGCTCGTATTGTCAATAAAGCAGCACAGAAGCTTGGAACAGAGGAATGCACAAGTGGACAGGATGATGGAAGATGGTCGACGGAGGCTGTTCACCGTGTTGTGTGTGTAAAGGCTGTTTGAATGCATATATAGGAATATGTAAAGATGTGCCGGTTATTTTATCCTTAATTACACGCCGCAACCTCACTTACCTGATTCAAGATTATGGAATAAGATATTAAAATATGAAGAAGTGATTGATTTTAGCTAAAGTACACTACTGTCACATTTTATTGAAGCACAAACCACCGCCACGTCAGCCGAACGCGACAGTGCCCAAACAAACATTTCGCTTGCTGCCGCAACAAATTCTTGCGGGTCGGTCAATCATCTTCCCTGGATGATTGAACAGCAAGCGAAATTTGAGCAATCGAAAATGTTTCGCTTGCAAGCGAAATTTCACTTGCTCTCCCGCAGAAAACGCCTCTATACTCAGAGTAAATGTCCTCAGTCCAGTATCAATGCATTTCTTTGTAATAACATTGTGTTTGAAAGTAATTTTAATAACAGGAAACTTAGGGAATTTGAAAGTACTTTCAATATTATCATCTTCGCTTATCCATGGACTTTTTTCTTCAATTTTTATTTTGTAATCATCTTCATCTCTCGTAAATGACATCATCGACCCTGGATATTGTGATATTTTTTAGAACCTTCAGTTCGGGTGGCATAAGTGGAGCAACCAATTTTGTTCCAGTAGTATCGTAATGTCAGACATAAACAGAGCTGGGCAGTATTTAAATACATTTGTATTTAAATACGTATTTAAATACATTTGTGTATTTAGAAATGTATTTATAAATACATTGGTTGTCATGTATTTAATTAAATACAGTATTTAAATATTTTTATGAGTATACGTATTTAAATACATTGTATTTTAATTTAAATTTAAATACTCATAATATAAAAATGTAAATACTTTTTTATCAGTTAATTTGGCCATAAACCCGCCCGACTATCTGGCAACCCTGATGTTACAGTGAACCAGTGTTTCCACTTGCAAGGAAATTTCCTTATTTTAAGGAAATTTAGGCCTGACAAGGAAAGTTCTAAGGAAACCCAAAAATTAAGGAAATCCATTTTTTTCGGACATGTTATAATTTGTGTGTATTCAAAATATATTTACAAATGTATTTAAATACAATTGATGTATTTAGTATTTAGTATTTAAATACAATCGTAAAATGTATTAAGTATTTAGGATTTAAATACATTTCTCCCATGTATTTAGTATTTAGTATTTAAATACATTCAATGTATTTAGTGCCCAGTTGTAAAGGTTTTGATTTTTACTGGGGGTTTTAAGTACTTAGACTTCACTTACCTCTCAATAATTAAATCACCTTCGGGTTGTTTGTTTGACTCACTATGAAGCTATCAGTCCAGGACTACATACAGGGTAAACAATAAACACTTGGTAAACACCTTATCTAGTTTATTTACAAGATCTACACATAACACAAATAGCACCCCCCAACACAAGATTCATCCACTCAATCACGCCCTAAATATCTTCCCTACATATGCCTATGATAGCCTACCGCTTCTGGTTATCTGGCTGGGGAATAGATATAAGGGTTATGGATTATGATTATAAGAACCTGTAGCCTCGAGCCTGTGGTCCTCGTCGCGCAACACACGTGGTTCGACTTCCTGTCTAGCGACTCGCTCCTTGCTCCCAGCTTGCGTCTGCCTCTACCAAGCCCTCCTTCTCCTCGCGGTATGACTTGCCCTGCGTCTGTTAGCAGGAATCAAGCACCAGACACGCGGGGAACTGGAAGGAGGTGGCGAGAGGTCCGAAGACGTCCTCGGCGTGGGGGAGGTGTAGTCGTGGCAGTGACCTGTAACAGAGTGGGCGACCCAGGCCGACCTGGATCGTCCAAGATGGCGGCTGGTGGCGCGTTGCCACTTCGGCTCCTCTAAACATATTTTCTATACCTGTTTCTTATTATGCATGCCTGAATTCCTATCAGCCACCACATGCAATTTACTTCGGGTGTCTCTGCTAGCGCACCCTGCTACTCGTGGGGAGGCAAACTATGAGCCTAAAACCCCTCCCACAGACTGGAATCCTTTCCCGCCACCAGAAAAACATTAACTGGCATCCGCCAGCGGGGACAACAGCCTGGCGCCAAGCGCAAATATGGGGACTGATGCATATAAAATGTCTAGCCATTACAGCCCAGCTCTGGACATAAATGTTTTCCACCGTATCATCGTCCAGCATGAGTGCAAGGAATCCATCGTTAAACTGGGATCCCATTGTTGCCTGGATCTGCTTGGAGCATAAGGTTCCAAGAGTTTTATTGCNTTAAAAAAAAACTTTTTTTATTTTTTAAAAATACTTTTTTTTTGGTATCTAAAATTTTTTAAATTTAAATTTTAAACTCATAATAAAAAATTAAATACTTTTTTTCATTAAATTTGGGCCAAAAAACCCCCCCGACTATCTGGAAACCCCGATGTTAGTGAACCGTTTTCCACTTGCGGAAAATTTCCTTTTTTTTAAGGGAAATTTGGCCTGACAAGGAATTCAAAGGAACCCAAAAATTAAAGGGAAAATCCATTTTTTTCGACATGTTATAATTTGTGTGTATTAAAAATATATTTACAATTTTTAAAAATACAAAATGTTTTTTTTTAGTTTTTAAAAAAAAAGTATTTTTTAAAAATACATTTCCCCCATGTATTTATATTTAGTATTTAAACATTCTGTATTTAGGCCCCTCGGACATAATTTTTTTTTTTCCCCGTTTCATCGTTCCAGCATGAGTGAAAGGGATCCATCGAAAACGGGGATCCCCCTTTTTTGCCTGGATCTGCTTGGGCAAAAGGTTTCCCAAAGAGCGTTTTTTTTATCTCTGCCCGTCGGTTACGGCATTTTTTTTGACACGACCTCACGTCATACAAAAATTATTGGATAAAAAAGTACCCAATTCCCCTAAAAGATAGCAGGAAAAATAATACAAAAATCTTCAAAGACCAAGACCGGGTAAATTTTGAAAAAAAAAACCCAAGACCACTATAAAACTGCAACAAAAAAAACTCTGCCTACAGCTACCACACCAGCGGGGTTTCCCCCCAAAACCCTAATGACGTCGCGGAACAAGTGGGCTGCCCCTGAGGGTCCTCCCTGTCCGAAACAGCAGGTTTCCCACCCTTGGTGTTTTGTTCCCTTTTATACCCTCTGGGGGCCCCCCTTTGCGTCATGCCTACAGTGACCCAGGTTCCCTCCGTCTCCCCCGGGGGACCAAAAGAGTGCAGAATGAATCGCAAAAACGTTAGCAAGGGGAAAACAAACAGGCCTCCGGGGCAGGCATACAACCCTGTTGGAGCGCCGCGGTTCACAGAACACAGACACAGTGTTATATTCAACTAAATCAGTTAACCTGTTAACCCAAAACACGGGGACTAAATCCTGTCATGTGGGTCGGGCCCCAGAAAACTTTGAAAGTGAAAGGGGCAAAACCCCAAGGCGGGCAGTGTAGAGCCCTCGGGACACGGGGGGCGACCTGTTAACTTTGGGCCCCCTACCGAGAGTCAAGGGGGGTACGCGAACGACGACGGCAACCCGTTTCCCATTAAGGGGTTTTTTTTTGGAAGGGAAAGCAGCAAAAAGGGTTGGCGGTCAAGGTTAAAACATGGGTACACCCGTGTCTTCGCTCAACCTTCTAAATTTTTTATTACATTCCAAATCTGGAGGGATTAAAGTTACGATATTAGTTAAGTTAAAGTTAACAATTTTTTTCCCAATTGTTTTAAGTATAAGTATAAAAATTATTGGCTTACAATGCGGCAAAAATGATTTTGTGACAAAAAGCAGGGGTTCAGGCTAGCGGGGGGGGTATTGCTTGGCCTGCCCCTAATAAAGGTCGCTCCCCAAACCCGCCGGACGTTTCTCTTACCCACTGTTCCATGGCGTAAGAAAACTTCTAACACCCTCTCTGTTAATTAACTTCTTTAAAATATATATTTCACCAAACTTCTAGCCGATCGAAACTTTTTTGTTGATTTTTTTTGATGAGTATAGGGAAAAATTCGCATTAGATTTATTTATAGTCGTACTCGGGAAACGCAGTTTGAAGCAACTGTTCCAATAACCCCGCGGGGAACCTAACCACCCTCCCTTTTCTGTCCACTCTGGGTAAAAATTTTGAAGGTTCTGCCCTCGTGGTACCTCGCCGTTCGTCGCTCTACCGCCTTGACTCTGGGTAGGGGCCTTGCGTTGTGGATGAGCGGGGGCGCAAAAATTTTCCACGACGGCTGCCGGGCCCGAGTTTTGGGGGCTGTCAGTGCTATAGCCGTTTTCGCGACCGCTCTGGCCCGGTCGGACGGGACTATCCCGGGGGGCCCACTGTTTTCGCGAGGCGGATGGACCGGGGGGAAGGGGCGAGACGGGCCCCAGAACAGCGAGCAGGACCGGGGTTGGACAAATGTGGGGAGAACTGACCAGCCACTACAGTCAGCGGGAAGACGACCAGGGCTTCTCGTGCGCTGATAAGACATGAAACCATGAAGGCCGACCTTTAAAAGACTTAAGGGGTAATTTCACGAGAAATTACAAATTGAAATTCTGAAAAAACTTTTGGGGAAAATTTAAATGTACCGTCACAACACTTTTCCCCACTGCACTAATGTCCCAGGCGCCATATATTCAAATTTTAGCATCACTAAAACTTGTAGTGTCACTGAAAATGTGCTATAGTGTTATGTAGAAAATGAAAGCTACTACTGTCCCGTGATTTATCTGTAGTAGCTAAAAATCGTAATTAAAGCCCCCCTGCGACATTAGTGGGAGCGGCGACTATAAAAGGGTTTTTTTAAAGGTAATGAAAAAATTTCATCACTATTTTTTTTTAAGTCCTCCCTGCTACTTGACTTCCCATTGAGTAAAAACGCGCGCTTTTTAAAAAAGTTTGGGTTTTGCCCGGAGGAAACCCCCACTCGATCCCCCACCAAAAGGACGACAATGGGACGGGGCCGTCTCGATGCATTTTCGCGACATCGCCAGTTGCACCGGTCTGGACTTGAATACCTTTAAAATAAGAGTAGGACAATCGATTTTTGGCGCCATCTTGCGCCGGGCCTCTTTTCCACCAGCCCGGGAGATCTCAAAGGGATTACCCCCGCAGGGATAACCCTGTTATACATGTAAAAGGATTACTGTTTTTTTCGGGAAATTTCTTTTTCTATAAAATTTCACATAAAAACATAATCAAACACATTAAATAAGGTCATTTAGACTCTGAAAAAAATGATGACTTAACATTCACTTAAAACTCGTCTCATGTAAACTTTGTGGACGCTTATAAGAGGGGGAATATCAATGAAACAATTTATTTGCTTTCCATTGACAAATTTTTCTTTCGTACATACTAACATTAGCTTAACTAAAAAAATCGCGGCGGGGGCCAACCGCTCTCTCTCTCCCGTGAAAGAGAGGGAGAAGAGAGAGAGAGGAGAGAGAAAAGAGAGAGAGAGAAAGGAGAGAGAGAGAGAGAGATACAAAATAAGTGAAACAGATTGGTGGAGTAACCAAAAAACTTTTAATTCTTTTTTTCTCTCTCTCTTCTAAATATTTATAAAATATATATATATATATATATAATATAATATATATATATATTAAAAAAAAAAAAAAAAAAAAGAAGAGAGAGAGGAGAGAGAGAGAGAGAGAGAGGGAGAAAAAAAAAAATATGAAAAAGGTTTTGGTTCCCTTTTCATATCTTTTTTCCTTTTTCTCTCTCTCTTCTCCCTGAAAAAGAGATATAGGAGAATGAGGAACCAAAAACATTTTTCAAAATTTTCTCTACTCCTCTCTCTTTTATAATTATATAAATTTATATATATTTTTATATAATATATAAATATTTTATATAATATATATATAAATATATTTTATTTTATATATATATTATATATATTATATATATATAATATATATATTAATTTATATATATATATATAATTATATATAAAATATATATATATATATAAATATATATATATTTATATATTAATATAATTAAAAAAAATTTTTTTTTTTAATTTTTTTATTTTATATTTTATATTTAAAAAAAAAAAAGAAAAAAAAGGGGAAAAAAAAAAAAAAAAATTTAAAATTTTTTTTTATTTTTCCAAAAATTTTTTAATTTTAAAATTCTCTTTTTTCCCCAAAAGGAAAAGAAGAGAGGGAAGGAAGAAGAAAGAGAAAAAAAAAAAAAGGGTTAAAATTTTTATTTATTCCCTTTTATAAAAAAAAGAAAAGGGAAGGAAAGAAAAAAGGGGGGTAAAGGGAAAGAAAAGGGGAAGGGGAAAACCCTTTTTAACCCCGGGGAAATTTTTACGTTTAAAACCCTTTTTAAAAAAAAACCCAAGGTATAAAAAACTTTTCATTAACTGAAAAATTTTAAGCGCCCCGGGTTTTTTAAGACAGAGTTTTGTCCATCTTTTTTTCCCTAAAGGGTTTTTAATTTTTTATTTTTAGTTTTTAAAATTTCAAAAAAAAAAAAAAAAACCCTATCCTTCCCCTGAAACATTTTTTAGATACTCCAGATTTTAAAAATTGAAAAAAAATTGCGGAATTGGAAAGAATTTTTTGTATATATATATATTATATATATATATATATATTATATATTTCTACATATAATTCAGGAGAGAGAGAGAGGGGGAGGAAAGAGAGAGAGGAGAGAGAAAAAAAAAAAAATTTAAAAGTTTTTTGGTTATTTCTCTCATATCTCTCCTTTTATTCTCTCTTCACGAGAGAGAGAGAGAGAGAGAGAGAGAGAGAGAGAGAGAGAGAGAGAGAGAGAGAGAGAGAGAGAGAGAGAGAGAGAGCGGTCACCGCCGCCGCGATTTATTTAGTTAACGCAAATGTTTGCATGGTACTACTGTATGTATCAGAAAACGAAATATGGCAATGGAAAGCTAATAAAATTCTGCTGCTATTGATATCTGCCATCTTATAAGCTTTTCCCACAAAGTTTTACATGACGACGAGTTTTATTTAAGTTCCATATTTTCTTCAGAGACTCATAATGACCTTTATTTAATGTTTTTACTATGTTTTATTTGATAATCTTATAGAACAAGCATTTCCGAAGATAACAGTATATCCTTTATAATGTATAACATGATATCTGCGGGTAATGCCTTGAGAACTCCCCGGGTCTAGAGTGACGAAGGGGCCCTTGGCGAAAGATGGCGCCCAGTAGCTTTTTAACAAAAGGCCTATGAATGGCGTTACCCTCTATAATAGATAGCCTAGACTAGACAGGACCAGGGTGGTGAACGTCGCGAAAACGCGCTACTACCAGCGCTGATGAACATTTTTTAAAGATGAGCTCCAGATTTCTAATCCAATTGCCACAAAAAATTGCAGGACTATAATGGACGAGAACTTCGCGGTCGTTTTCAGAGACACCGACTGTTTTTTCCTGGCCTACAATAGCTGCTTTTTTCTAATGGAGATAGTTTTATTTTTTTTCATTCTTTCATTCAGTTTTAAAATTCTTCATTCCGTCTATACCTTCTTCTACCATTTCCCTAGTTATCACAAAGATATTGTGATAACTAGGGAAATGGTAGAAGGTATAGACGGAATGAAGAATTTTAAGTCACCAGGACCAGATGAAGTGTATCCCAGAGTACTAAAAGAATGCAAAGGTGAATGCGTTAGTGATGCATTAGTGCATATTTTAAGTGCCTTTTTAATTTGCCCTCTGCGGGTCCCCTTGCGTTACTGGTCTGCGCCAGTGACCAGCAGGGTTCAACTCCGTATCACACCAAGGGACGCTAAGGGCGACATAATGAATCTGCAACAACGTTGAGCAATGCGGTAAACAAACAAGGACATCCTGGGCAGCCACTACAGCCCTGTGGGGAGCGCCTCGGTTCACAGGAATCACAGACACAGTGTTACAGTTCAGCTAACTCAGTTAACACGAAACACTGGAACTAAATCCCGTTCATTGTGGCGGTCAGGTCCAGAGAAACGTTGAAAGTGAAAGTGGCAAAACCAAGGCATCAGTGTAGAGCACCTCAGGGACCCGTCACCGGAGGGGCGACCTGTTACACTGTGCGCACTGCGTTGTGGTATGAGCGAGAGCGGCAGAACCTTCCACGACGGCTGCCGGGCCGAGATTTGCCTGCTGCTATTTTTTGGGGCAGTGGCCAGTGCTGAGCCAACAGACACATGAACACGTACCACACGAGAAAGCCTATAGAACCGTTAGTACGAAACGGTAAAATAAGAAAACGACATATACGGTAACTAATAGATTTTACAATTTATTGTAGTTTTGATTTAAATGATAAACCTTTTGGACTCCAGGTGGTTAAGACAATTATTGTTGACAGACAAAATAATTTTAAATAAATAATTCCAGATTCCCTTTTAAATATGACATTGAATTATTGGTCAGCATGTCTCGCACCCCCAGGTTGTAAGGTTTCGTACCCTGGTGGTACAGGTACCCCAGGCTAAGAAACCCCTGCTCTAGTATTGTCAATCGGGAAGTATCATATTATACCAACATAATCAGGAAAATGTGTAGATTCAGGAACCGTGTTTAATAATAGTAAAAATGATAAATAGCTGACCACTAAGGATTTTAAAGAAAAAAATGTTTTTGCGCCCACTTTATTTTTGCCGTCATCTTCGTATAATTGATATTATTGTTTCAGATTTATGCTAATACGACCAGAATTTTCTCAGGGAAGACGATGGTGCCCTGGTTTTTTTTTTTCAATATCAAAAGGTGGTGTCGGAAACTAGTTGGGAATAAGGTTTGATAAGCCAGATGGTCGCCGCACTAGGTGCGGGGGTCACTCACACACTATAGCGGATGCGGGACTCGCTCTCTAGGTATATAACTCTGTGGTGAGCTTATATTCACATCATTATTAAGAAGACGCAGAATGTATACTTAAAAAAAACAGTGAAGGGGAGAAAAATGTACAAATAATGAAAAAGTTAAATCCACGCGAGTATCTACGGCGAATAAATCAGATTAAGGAAAGACTACAGACTTATTATTTTGTTGTTTACATCAACGACTTAGATAAATGGGCTTTGCAGTGACATCAGCATGTTGGCTGATGAACTAAGATAGGCAGGATTATTAGATTAGTCTGACTAAACGGTTTCGCAGGGAGACTTTTTTTTAAGAACATAAGAATAAGAAAAAAAGAAGCTACAAGAGGTCGTGCGACCTACACGTGGTAGTTCCTGTTACACTACCTACATCCACCTTTCATCCCCATCCATGAAATTTTCTAGCCTCCTTTTAAAACTCATTCATTTTTCAGTAAACGAAATATATAAGTAAATAAATAACATCAATCGGGAAAATTACCCGGTTGACAGGGTTGTTGATTAAACAAAAACAAAAATCCGATATATTTGATTTAAATAAGATTTATTTGATTTAGATCAATTTTTTGTTTATTTATTTGATGTTCTACAATCTACATGAAAGCTAACTACTACAGGATATTATTTAGCATATTTATAACTAAAGAAATAGAATAAGTGAATATAACATAAAAAAATGCATATAACATGAAATACAGATGAATTTTTCACATTTTATATTTCTATGATGGACGTTTTCACATCAATAGGCCGAAAAACATAACCATGGCAAGATGGTGAAGTTAGAGACTGTTTTGGCGTGGAAGAAAGGGTCAGGGCGACCAAGAAAAACTTCAAAGAAGACTGATCGACTGTTCAAAAGGATTGTTGATGTCACCATCTTGCGCACGCCTGCACCAGACCGAGACGGTGTGTTTGGAAACACACATCTCCCTCGCTATCTGGTCCATGGTTTTCCCACTTCGATACAAGGTTACTATATGTGTCTTCTTCACAATGGATAGAGATTTGCCCGGCATAATGCCTTAGTATACCTGGAGGAGGCGGTATAAGATGGAGGGGCGAATGGGTGTGTAGGAAGGTTGGAGAACCAAACACAACAACCTCTTCATATACTATGATGACTTGGAAGATACAGAGCGGGTAGCAGCGAAGAATCGACAGCAGACACCCTAATGCACTGCCAGAAAAAAAAAAACTTCAAAAAATTTAATCGCTCCAACCAAAAATGGCAAAATAGGGTTAGGACGCTATTCCCGTCCTAAGTTTTTTTTGTGCCGACTGTATGAGCAAAAAGAAAGAAATTATGCGTGAACTTAATAAAATTTTGGATATGCTAGACTAAAAAAATGTATTAAAAATTAATTGACAAGAGAAATAAATTACTAATAAAAAATGAAGTGACACAGAATTTTTTTTTTACTTTAATACTCTAATTTACATGTTTAATTTGATCTAAAATATTATTGCGTTCACGCAAAATCTCATTTCTTTGCCTGAGAACTTCGGTGTTTGACTCTATGCTGACTATCATTCTTTCTTGCAGTGCTAACATTCTCTCATTTTGGGCCTCCATTTTCTCCTGGTGTTTTCTGGATTGCTCAAGGCCCTCCTGCATGATCTGCTCTACTCTTCGAGCCTTTGTTAGTGGCCGAAGTCGTTTCTGTGGAGGTGGCCGTGTAATGTCTCGTGTTTGTGGTGCTAGTGTGGGTGTGTCTGTGGTGCTAGTGTGTGTAGTTTCCTGTGTTTGTGTTTGTGTTGGTGTGACTGTAGACCAGTGATTCTCAAACTGTGCGCCGCGGCGCACTTATGCGCCGTGGGAATCCCCTAGGTGCGCCGCGTAATTTTTCATAGATATGGGTATTTTGCGCTTTGAGGTCGCAGTTTTTGTTTTTTATATTGAAGATGGAAAATCGTAAATGATTGAGTTAATATGTAACTAGGCAGGTAAATTCAAGGTCCTTTTAATAATATTATAAGTACTTTGGGTAGATGGATAAAGTAAAAAATAGAGAATAAATAAATAAGTTATTCATGCTTAAACAAAATACTTCCCGCTTCCACCACAATACGTGTTGAACGAGTACTGTACACGTACTGTACCAGTCTGAACCGCAGCCTGCTGGTGTTACTGAGTTACCAACTTACTAGTTTTATCACGCGTTCATGTGAATTGTTTTTAGCGACATATAAAAGGAAAAAGGATGATGAATAGAAACTGATGCATACGTATATCAGTAGACTTTATGCAAGTTTGACTGTTTGACGTGATTTACGTGAACCCCGATCGATAAATAACATGTATAATTTGGCAACACACGTAGGCAGAGCGTTGGGTAGGCACCTCCCGTGGTCAGTGTAGCCGTGAGCCTCAGTAAGTATCACTGTTGGGGTGTTAATGAGGTCCAAGCTTAAAAAATGGATAAGTACCTCATTAAAAAGCGAAAGTGTACTGAAGGCAATAGCGGTGAAGTCGCAGTTGATCATGAATCAAAACGTAAATGTGTCGAAGGCACCGAAGGCGAAGTAACAGTAATAACTTGAAAGTGAGTCCTCTCGTCCAGACCCTAGTGTGGGAAGTGAAGAAAGTGAAGTGACAGTTGAAAATGAGCATAGTCGTACAGGTCCGTGCTGGCAAAGTGAAGTGACAGTTGAAAGTGACCGTAGTCGTGCAGGTCCGAGCGGGCAAAGAAAAGTGACAGATGAAAGTGAGTTTTGTCATCCAGGTCTGAGCGTGGTCAAAACGACGACACGTGCCAGCAAAAGTAACCGCAGTAAGTCATTTCGCCTGTATAACGACAGTTATCTTGGACTTGGGTTCACTTGCTGTGATGATGAAAATGGTCCAAAGCCAAAATGTGTTGTTTGCGGCATTGAGCTATCAAATGAATCTATGACTCCTATGAAAATGAAGAGACATCTAACAACAAAACATAGTCACCTCTCTCAGAAGCCTATAGATTACTTTAAAAGACTCTTGAAAGATAACAAACAACAAAGGCTTGGGTTTGAGGAAAAGATGAAGGTGGCAGAAAAGGCACAGAAAGCAAGCTATTTAGTGGTAGAGCATACAGCAAAACAAATGAAACCCCATTCAATTGCAGTCATACTTCCTTCCAGCTTGCTGTGCTGTGGTGAAAACATTGTTTGGGGATGAGGCTGAAAAGGAAGTGAAAAAAATTCCCCTCTCAGACGACACGATTGGTAGACGAATCAAGGACATGTCGTCTGATATTGAAAAAAGTGTGTGTGAACTCGTGAAAGGTAAAATGTATGCTTTACAAGCGGATGAATTAACAGACATTGGAGGAAAACCTCAGTTACTAGTGTTCATCCGTTATGTTGCTGATAACAAAATAACTGAACATTTCTTATGCTGCAAAGAACTGGTGCAAACCACAGGACAGGAGATATTTTCTACAGTGACAGAATACTTGAAAGAAAAGGACTTGTCATGGAAATTATGTGTAGGAATTTGCACAGATGGCTGTCCATCCATGGTGGGATCGGTAAAAGGTTTTGTGTCCTTAATCAAGAAGGAGAACCCAGATTTGATTACTACCCATTGTTTCTTGCACCGTGAAGCTCTTGTTGCTAAAACACTCGGAAAAGAATTAAAGTTTGTTCCTGATGATGTTGTGAAATGGTAAACTTTCTTAAAAGCAGACCAAAGCAGTCCCAAAACTATTTTCCATGCTTTGTGAAGAAATGGGATCTCCTCACGAAGGTTTTCTCCTCCACACAGAAGTCCGGTGGTTATCAAGAGGCAAAGTGTTATCCCGGGTGCATGAACTGAGAGAGGAAATGCTCCTTTTCTTTACCCTTGAGGAGAAAACTGAATTCTGCGAATTACTTGCTGATGAAATTTGGAGTGCAAAATTATGCTACTTGGCAGACATATAAGAACGATTTTCTTCTATATGTATATTGTATAGAAGCCTGAGTCTGTAAAACATGTATTTAACCAAATAACCAAGTAGGTTATAGTTGAGGAGGCGAGGTAAATGTTACTCTATGATATTATATAGTCAATAACGTATGTTTAGAAGTTATTTATACCTAGGCAGTCATATTTTCCTGTTATTATTGTGTATCAATCAGATAGAAAGCCTGGAAGTGCATGATCGACGCGTGAAGTGGCAATGTTTTGATTCAATCTCCCCGCTACAATCTTCCCGCCACCACTCCCCGCCGCGGCGTGTCGCCTCCACAATTATAACCTACATTGTCGCAGCAACAAGTCGATTTCGGCATTCTTTATTCTTCGTTTTTCCAAGGCATTGCTTATTTATTTTGCAAGCGTTTGCCAGACGCAGCAGTACTGTCTTAGAAAACAGTGTGAACATCACCTAATTTTACATGCACAATATACATGTAAAAAATATATTAAGCTTTGCTACTCGAGGCGAGTAATTTGCATTAAATTGCTATTATAGAACGTTCCATCGTAATGCATGTCATCCATATAATTAGTAGACAACAGAAGAACTATATTTTTTGGTATTCAGATGCGGTGCATCAAAGTTTATCGCGAAATTAATTTTGAAAAATATTAGTCGCGGAGCCAAAACACAGTAGACCAACCTTTGAGTTAAAACTGCCAGCGACCACTGGCATTTCTCGAGTTTCGATCATTGGAATTGAGGAAACCTTGATGTTTGGGTATGGTATGGGTGAATGAATGGGTGGGTGTGGTAATGGGTGTGGGGTGATGGGTGAGTGAATGGGTTGGGGGTGATGGGTGAGAGGAATAGGTGGGGGTGATGGGTAATGGGTGAGTGAATGGGTGGGGTGATGGGTATGGGTGTGGGTGATGGGTAGTGAATGGGTTGGGGGTGATGGGTGAGGAATAGGTGGGGGGTGATGGTAATGGGTGAGTGAATGGGGGTGTGGTAATGGGTAATGGGTGAGTGAATGGGTGGGGGTATGGTAATGGGTGAGTGAATGGGTGGGGTGATAATGTATAATCCATGTTTCAGGAAGTTGAGGCTATCTGAGAGTGTGTTGGTGGCCGAAGTGAATGCCTCGCAGTACTACCAAAAAGGCCGCGGAGGGCGGCTTTGGCGCTAGTTCAAAATATTTCCCAAATATATCTGTTGAAAGTTATGACTGCTGAAAATCATTCGTTTACGATCCTTGGACATTGCCTAAGAAAATCCATCATCGTTCAAAAAATGCATTAGAAGCTTCTGGATTCAATGGAAACAAAAACNAGCTGCCATAGAGTAAAAAAATTAAAAAATTCTAATTGCTCCAAACCCAAAAATGTGAAAAAAAACAAAAAATTTAAGTAAAAGGAAATCGCTATTCCCGTCCTAATCGCTCCAACCAAAAATGGCAAAATAGGGTTGGACGCTATTCCCGTCCTAAGTTTTTTTTTGTGCCGACTGTATGAGCAAAAAGAAAGAAATTATGCGTGAACTTAATAAAATTTTGGATATGCTAGACTTAAAAAATGTATTAAAAATTAATTGACAAGAGAAATAAATTACTAATAAAAAATGAAGTGACACAGAATTTTTTTTTTACTTTAATACTCTAATTTACATGTTTAATTTGATCTAAAATATCATTGCGTTCACGCAAAATCTCATTTCTTTGCCTGAGAACTTCGGTGTTTGACTCTATGCTGACTATCATTCTTTCTTGCAGTGCTAACATTCTCTCATTTTGGGCCTCCATTTTCTCCTGGTGTTTTCTGGATTGCTCAAGGCCCTCCTGCATGATCTGCTCTACTCTTCGAGCCTTTGTTAGTGGCCGAAGTCGTTTCTGTGGAGGTGGCCGTGTAATGTCTCGTGTTTGTGGTGCTAGTGTGGGTGTGTCTGTGGTGCTATAGTCTATTCACTTAAGCTGGATTCTTGGGAGCTGCTCGCTGCCTAGCCGAGTTTGTAAGGACGTCGCTGATTGGCTGATAGACTCGGGCTGGGTGGCGATGGGGATGGTACTTGCCTCGCCGCAACCCAAAACCCTTGCGTTGCCTCAGAAAAATATTCATATTTCTTGGCTTTACTCATCTCTTACACAAGATAGACCTATTTTGTTTGCATCAGTAAATCAGGCAGTGATTGTTCAACAACAACACGCCATTCATAACTCAATAGGGTAAAAAATAAAGTCATGACTGACTATCACAAGAGTAGGCAGACTTTTAGGTTTTCAGTGCATTGAAATGTTGTACTCCTACCCGATATAACCAAGCTACCAGATAATATTTATGAAATCTGAGCCTACCATCGTGTTCATAATACATTGTTGTATATCATGAGCATAAAAAAATTTCAGTAAGACTACACTAATATTAAGATAATTGAAGGAAAGTAAAAGAGTGTATAAACATTATTTCTTGCTTATTTTGCTTCAACTCGCTCTAACTCCATAAGTTTTGGTCATATTCAATTTTCAAGAACTGTTTCAAAATCCTTATACTTTTCCACTTCCTGTGGTATGTAGCACGTACCAATAAGGAAAAGAGTAGGTGGTCATACCACAGGAAGCGGAAAAGTATAAGGATTTTGAAACAGTTCTTGAAAATTGAATGTGACCAAAACTTATGGAGTTAGAGCGAGTTGAAGCAAAATAAGCAAGAAATAATGTTTATACACTCTTTTACTTTCCTTCAATTATCTTAATATTAGTGTAGTCTTACTGTAATTTTTTTATGCTCATGATATACAACAATGTATTATGAACACGATGGTAGGCTCAGATTTCATAAATATTATCTGGTAGCTTGGTTATATCGGGTAGGAGTACAACATTTCAATGCACTGAAAACCTAAAAGTCTAAATAATAATAATAGCAATAGCAATTTTTGTAAACACATCTAAAGGGATACAAAGATGGCGAGCGGCTCCAGGCCACTCACAGCGCGCCACGTCACGCACGAAGCACAGAACGTCACGCGCCTAGCGCGCGCTGATTGGCTGAACTCCCTACCCCGCTTAAACCCCACCACCACTAGCCCTCCCACAACCAGCCTCACTCACTGAACGGGAGATGATACCCTTTCGATGTGGACAAATGCCTGAGCCAAGGCACCTGACGCCCTTTCGGATACAGCAATGTTGTACTGAATACGACTTTCAACCCTATTGCCAGTGTGGTAAGGGGGTCTTCTCCACTTCCAACTGATAGAGGAAGGGCGTAAATAGTGCTATATGGTGAAATCAGCAAAACGGCCGTGGTGTCGCTTGACCCCTTTTCGATGCGGAGGCCCTCTATATATATATATATATATATATATATATATATATATATATATATATATATATATATATATATATAGCTGCTGCGCCGCCGAAGTCCAAGATATAATCTAGTGCGCCGTCGTCCAGTGAAGTTTGAGAACCTCTGACCTACAGGTTGAAAGGGTCGCCTGCCTTCTATAGACTAAGAGTAATCAATTCCTCTACATACATAACTTCCCTATAGGATGGAAGGGGACACAGGCATTAAAGAAAACATTGTACTATGATGAATGTTGCCAGTTTCTTGAAATTAATGGAATGCCAACAGATTTAGCAAACTTATTTGGAAGACTGCTGAGCGTTAACTGCTTCAGAGATGTTTTTCGACTCGGTACCATCAGTATGTAAAAGTACATTTATTAGAAAAATAATGAATCCTGTAATAGTTCACTGTACACGGCAAGTACATATAATATGGGTACAACAAAACCTTGCAAGCTATTTGGACTAGAAAACTGAGGTTAATCATTGGATTTGGGAGTCATTCCATTACGGTAATTTAGTGAGTTACACAAGTTATAACGACAGAAAAGTTCCACTATGCATTACATTTATTTACAAATATGAATGGAATGTATTGTGCTGGTAATTGCACTTTGTTTTAGCTTTCTTGCGTGCTGCCTCAGACAAGGATTCTATGAATGGTACATGTCAGAAGAAAATAAAAGAAAGGCCTGACTTTCTCACTAAATGGCACTACTATAACATGATGAGTGTGTAGGTGCAGACTACAGTAGCGGACGTAAATATTGGCGGCGTCAGCCCGTAGCCCAACGCGTGAAAACAAATATGATGGTACAATAGATAGTGATTACTTACCTTAATGTTAATACTTTGTTGGCATCCCCTTACGTCTAATGCACTCTTTCAAACGTGATGGGACACTCTCTATCAAGTTTTGTAACGTGGACAGAGGGATTTCTGTCCACAATTTGAGGAGTGCCGCTTCTAGTCGGGGAAGCGTGGAGGTATCATGGTCACATAACTTGAGTTTGATAATGGACCACAAGTTTTCGATGGGATTAAGTTCAGGAGAATAGGCTTGCCAATCTTCAATGAAGTCCACAGAGCAGTCATGAAGCCAGGTTGTCACCGATTTTGCTTTGTGGCAGGGTGCATTATCCTGCACGAATGTGTGGGCTTGGCACACCTCAAAGCAGTCAGGCAGATTGTCACACAGCAGTTCCAAATAATTATATTGGTTCATAGACTCATTTTTGGGGAGCACCACAAGTTTCCCAAAACCATGGAAAGAGAAGCATCCCCACACTATTAAGGAATCTGGGAATCTTACAGTGTTGTGTGTGAACTTTGGCGCGTACGGATCACTGCCCGGGAGGCGATACACTCGCTTTTTCCTGCTGCTGGTAACTGTAAATTTTGCCTCATCACTCCAAAGTACTCCTTTCCAGTTCTCAGTATCCCAAGGGAGGTACTTGCGGCAGAGCTGAAGTCTGTTATCCTTATGAACCTCTTTTAGGAGAGGTTTAGGTCACGCAACAAAGTGTTTAAATCCGAGGTCGTCATGGACTCGACGTCTCACTGTCCTGACAGACACTTCACCAAGCAGTGCATGGTTATTTTCCTTTAATTGTCTACCGGAAATACTGGGACACTTATCAACATCACGCTTGATGATGTTTAATGTTCTTGGGTGGGTTTTACGGGGCCTGCCAGGGGATAATTTCTTCGGCGGCAAATTGTCGTCACCAGAGTTTGAAATTAGTTGCACCCAACGGCTGACACTTCTCACACTAACGCCTGTGTTTTCAGTAATATCTTTCACTGAGTGTCCTGCCTTGTGGAGGGACGAAATAGCACTAATGTCATCACTTGTCACTGGTCTATACCTCCCCATAGTCCACAGAAGAGGCAAGATAGAGGCAAAACGCTGTTGTCTTAAAATGCCGCGGGCTGGCAACTCCTCCGCGGTACCTCCCGGCACAGGCTGTAATGGATCACTGGGTGTCGTGACCTTGAGCTCAGTGACAACTGACAGCACAGATCACTGCTCCAGTTACCCTTGCAGAGTTGCCAAATGCCCAATAAATTCAAATATGAGAGTATGTTTAGTTTTTCTGTAGTTTGCTCTGGGAACCGGTTTGCCTTTGTTTATAACGTGAAAATGCAGCGCTACTCATGATGTTGGCAGAAATCCCTCTATCCACACTACTGCAAAAGGTGATATAAATTGTTTGATTATGCTTAATAGACGTTAGACGTAGTGGGATGCCGTCAAAGTATAAAATTCAAAGTAAGCAGCCATCCTTCAAAATTATTATCGAATGTGTTCTGCGCGTTAGGCATAGGACCGACGCCGCCAATATTTACGTCCGCTACTGTAAAGTAAGTGGTAAGAGCTCATTGCTTCTTTATCTATGACTGTAAGGAAGGTTGTACTATAGAAGGGCCCCATGCATAGTTTAAAACCAATTCTCCCTTTGTATATCTATGTATGTTTCCCCAAAAAATACACAGTGCATTAAGGTTATGTACACTTAGAGTAAAGAAAGCCAAACAGGGAGGCCCATCATAAACAATGGTAGAAATGACTGCGGAAAACATTCACAGCTGTTCTATAATTGTTTTTATAAAAATCCAAATCCACAGTTTATTATTATTGTTATTATTTGTTTAACTGTCTTATAGCAGACACCGCAAATGAAATGCAATGTTGACACACTCATATGCAAGGCTAACATGCAACCAGGTATTAAGTGATGAGTGCATGTGATGAATGAGATACTCAACACTGCATTTAACCCCACACCACAAAGCACATTATGTCCACAATAGCTTATTGAAACAAGATTTAAGTTTGAATATGCAAATGCCCTACAAGCATGCCCATCAACAGTGCTTTACACCTATAATGCTGCATAACAAGCCCTTAACATAATAACTACTACCTTATGAGCCAATAATCCATTCTCCTGGACTAAAAGACCCTCGAGAAGATTTGGCTGTAAAGAGAAAACTTCAGTGAAACACAAATCCTGTACTAATGTTCGACAGGACTTTATTGTGCGATGAATCTTTATGCCTACACAAAGAACGTGAGGCAGGATTGCTCAACCACTCCAGATTTAACCCAACTAAACCATCATTTTTCTGTATTCATTTGACCTTGATAGATGATAGTGATGAATTATGTTTTTTTTTTTTTTTTTTTTTTTTTTTTACATCGCAGGGAACTGGCCAAGGGCACAACAAATGGGGTAACAAAAAGCCCCTCATTTGCCAGCCCCCTAAAAAAGAAGACAGTAAAGAAAAAAATAAAAACAAAGGGGTAGGCCAATTTATTTGGGGAAAGGGGGTCGTGTTAGTCTTTTTTTTGAAAAGTTTTAAAGTCATAGGAAATTGGAAAAATAAAAAACGGGAAAAATTTCCAGAGTTTACCGTAAAAGGGATAAAAGAGTAAAGATACGGGTTTAAAACTTTTTGCTTTAGGAAGATAAAACAAATGGGGAGGGGAAATGATTAAAAAGTCTTGTGCAGCGAGGCCGCGGGGGGGGGAGGCATGCATTAGCAAGCTCAGAAGAGCAGTGAGCAAAAAAATACCGGTAGAAGAGAGAAGAGAAGCAACTTTTGCGGCGGTGTTTTAAAGGGATTAAAGACAGCCCAGTCAAGGAGAGGGGTTGATGAACAAAAAAGTTTTTTAAACTAAACCCTGTTTAGGAGAGCTTTTATAGTGGATCCCCCCCAAACATGTGAGAGTACTCCATACATGGGGGAAAAAGGGCCCCCGGGTAGAGAGAAAGAATTTGGGGAGGGAAAAAAAAAAAGGACGCAGACCCCAGCACCCCAAACTTCTTAAAACCTTTTTTAGCAAGAATGAATGTGGTTTTTCCCAGTTCAGATTTTTAGAAAAGGTAGTCCTGGGAATGTTCATTGTAGAAGAAGGAGACGTTGATTTGTCATTAAAAAAGAGAGGTATTTTATCTGGTAGGGTTTTTTTCGAGTAGATGGGTGAAAAATTGGGTTTTTGGGCATTGAACAAAAAAAGGTTTGCTTTGCCCCAATCAAAATAATAGAAAGATCAAAAGGGTTGGCCCCTCGGTGGAATCCCCTCCGTGAAATCACTTAGTTCCTGTTTTTTGGACGTCTAATAAACGCCCTTTAAAAAAATGCGGGAAAAAAAATAATAACGTAAGGAGTTTAGGGCTTTGGGGTTAACTTAGAAAAATCTTAAGGGAAAAATAAAAGAGAGGGGGTATGGACACCCCCCCTTTTTGGGAACACCACTATTGATGTTTTTAGGAGAAAACAATGCCCCGTCTCAGTACTGCAATAAAAGGGGTTTTTTGGAAAGGGAAAATTTTTAAAATAAAAGGTTTACAGGGGAGAAGGATGGGAAACCGAAGAGGGTTTTGTGGAAATTAAAGTTTTTGTGCCAGACTCTATCAAAACCCTTTTGAAAATGGTCAAGGGGCAAAAAAGCAAAATTTTCCCCGGGAAACCCCAAAGGGGATGACCAAGATTCATTTAGGAAAGCTAAAAGATCGCCATTAGATCGCCCTTTAGGGAAAACCCGGGACTGAGATCAGATAGGGGATTGTGGGGCAGTTTAGATGCTTAAGAATTTTCTTTTTAAGAAATAATTCAAAATTTTTAAAAAGGAAAGGAAGTAAAAGCTATAGGAGGGTATTTTGAAGGATTCGGTCCCCTTTTTGGGAACGGTTGGATTTTGAGAAAATTTCCCGCAAGAAGGAAAGGTGAAGTAGATAGACATCGAGGGAAAAAGTTTGACCAGAAAGGGGGAAAAAAAAAAGCACAAGAACACAGTTTTTGAGAAAAATAGGGGGAAACCCCGTCAGGACGAAACCCTTTCCGAGGATCTGGGCCCAAAAAGGGAAAAGAAACATCATTCCGAAGGATTTTAATGACTTTCAAAAATAAAGTCAGAGGGTGGAGGAGAAGGGGGAACAACCCTTCTCACCCAGGGGGAATTTTTTGCAAAATTTTGAGCAAAGGGGGTTTCAGCTTTAGAATAGTTTGAGACGCGGGGATCCTTCTGGGTGAACCCTGGGAGGGAAAATGGGGGGAAAGGAAAGACGAGGGGAAATTTGATTCAAAAAGATTTTTTGACATTTTTATAAAATGAAAGAGTTTTTTTAAGCTAAGTAAAATTTGGCATGATTTACGGCAGAATAAAAAGGGCATGATTTTTTCAGGAGGGGGATGCTTAGGGTACCTTTTGGGTGACCCACCTCTTATCTGGGGCAGCATGAGAACAACAGAGAGTTAAACCAAGGGTTTACTGGGTTTTAAAGGGTTTTGAGAAAGTATGGGGAATTAAAGGGCCCCCATGCCAGAGACTATACCTCCGTTATGCGCTCTGCACAAAGAGATTTGGGGCTTTGACTGGAAGCTTTAAACATTCCCTGGAAACCCCCGTAGTACTGCCTTTGGTCCTTCCCCACTTAGCTATTTAAGTTTTTAGAAGCACCTCCGCTTAGGTGGGTCCCGAGAAAGTAAACCCGGGGCGATAGGAAATTTCAGAAAAAAGATTTTTGATTGAGAAACCCCAAAGAGAGAAAAGTTTCACAAGTAAACAGAAGGGGTTTTTTTGTTTTGGAAAAGATCAAGAAAAATTGGGGGGTGTCTCCAAAGGGGGTTTAGGAATACGGGTGGGGGGGTGCCCCCGCTGCTCTAAACTTGGAGGATAGAAAAGTTGTAGGCTTTTTTCACCAGGTTGGTCAGTGAAAGAAGATGATAGCCAAAAACTGGTGGGGAAACATTGAAGTCCCCAAAATGGAAAATTTTAGCTAAAGGAAAAAGAAATGAGATTTTGCTCCACTTTTGTGTTAAAAAGTCGAAAATTTTTTCATAGTCCAAAGGGTTAGGGGAGAGATATCAGCACAGATAAAATTTTGTAAGAGAGGAAGGGGGGGGGGGGGGGGGGGGGGGTTTTTGGGGGGAAAAAAGGGGGGGGGGGGGGGGGGGAAAAGGGGGGGGGGGGGGGGGGGGGGGGGGGAGGGGGAGGGGGGAGGAAAAAGGGGAAAAGGGGGGGGGGGGGGGGGGGGGAAGAAAGGGGGAAGGGGGGGGGGGGGGGGGGGAGGGGGGGGGGGGGGGGGGGGGGGGGGGGGGGGGGGGGGGGGGGGGGGGAAAAACCTTCCGGGAAAGGGGGGGCGGGTTAATTTGGGCATTAAAAAATTTTGGAAATGGGGAAAAAAATTTTTGTGTAAAAAGGGATTTGGGGGGAAAAAAAATGATTTGGGGGGGTGTTTAAATTTCTAAAAAAATTGGGGTTTTAAAAAATCAAAGTGCGAAACCTAATTTGGGGGAATAATTTTTCCCCCGTTGGGGGGAATTTGGGGGGGGGTTTTTTTTTCAAAAACCAAAAACTCTGCCCAACCCGGGGAAAAGTCCCCTCTTTCCCCCGCCCCGCCCCCCTTTCAGGCGATGGTACCTTTTCCCTTTGGGGGCCCCTTATCAGTGCCCCTACTTGGGGGTCCAGTCACACAACCCCTAGCGGCAGGGGCACTTGCCTGCTCTGAAAGATTGAGGAGTGTAATATTGATTGTAATAATGTTCACAGCTCCTAGTCAGGAAGAAGTTAAAGATATGGCAATCACTTTGCAGTTTGGTACAGTATAATGTATACTGTACCAATGATAATGACAATGATAGTGGCAGAGCAATAGAAGAAAAGCTCTTCAATCTGAAGCATTCATTAATGTACTGTCTCCATATGTTTTATTCATAGTGGTTAACTGCTTGCTTTCATTAACATACACTTCTGGAACTACCTAAGTATTACCTATATAGCACCTAAGTACACAACCCTGTCAAGTCTTTGAAGACAAGAGAGCCATTGTACATTTTATTTATTGGACCAATACCTGTTTACGATTCCTCGCAGCTTGGTGTTCAACGATTGGGCGCATACACCCACATATTACATACAAGAGATTTCTCTTATCCTGCTCATAGCAGAATGCGTTGTTTCAACTCCACAATTCCCTCCTGTACCTACTCTCACACAGCTCAACAAGGACTTATGTGTGAAATGATGAGGTCAAATGTCTCTGCCCCAATGATGGAATCAAACTTTTCCAAACATATTGACACCATTCATGATACACAAAGTCCTTAAGTCCCTGTCACACATACACGACTCAAGGGCCGACAGCGACACATCTCAAGGTCATAACGGCTTTTTCATCAATCGTCCTTTAAGTTGCCGACTCGTAGCGGACTATTAGGGTGGGTGTTCGTGAGCCGTTGGGACGACTCGTCGCGCCCAACGTTTTAATTTATTGCGCGCGTAAAAAATATCGCGGCCGCCTCACGACTTTTCAAAAGTCGTGTCACAGTCGGGAGTGTCTTAGGTTTGGTCATAGTAGTCTTAAGCCCCTTTCACACATTCTAGAGTAGCAAGCCGATAGCGCCGAATCCAAAATCGGCGTCTACTCGTGGAGAAAAGGCGACACTGACACCCGACACTGTTTTATCGGTCATTTCTCGTGTACCCAATCACGAATTAGATTTTTGAGACTTTGCTAAGAGTTTGTACGCATAGTTACGAGTGTCGCTAAGAGTTGCAATGAGTCGTTTACGAGTTGCTACGACATTGCAAGAGTTTGCTACGAGTTTGTACGACCCGGTGGCTTGACCTGACTGATCTGTGAGGGAAATCTTTATCTCGCGTGATGTACAGGCCAGGTCATCTGCACCTCACCCCGGGAGGCTGGTACGTCACAACCCCCGGCTATCACTCGGTACCCTTCACTACTGGGTGGACAGGGGCTCGGGTGTTTTAAAGGAGACCGCCCAAGTTTCTTCGGTCCGCCCGTGGATCCAACCCGGGACTTCGCGGTTGTGAACCGAGCGTGCTAACCGCTACACTGCGGAGCACCCGTCACTACGTCACTACTTGAGTCACTACGAATAGGCAGTTGAGTCGCTACGAATTGATACTAGTAGTTACGACCTGGCTACGCATTCGCTATGCATCCAAAAGTCGTGACGTTGCGCGGCCAGATTTTTAACATGCCCAAAATTTCCAGCCCTCGCAGGCATACCCAAGACACCTCGCGATCTGCACGACTCTCACTACTTGATACGACTTGATGGGCGACTTTCCACGAGTACCTACGAGTGCGCCCACGTGTTTTCGCGAGTAACAAGTCGCCACAATTCGGCAAGCTACTCTAGAATGTGTGAAAGTGTGTGAAGTTTTTTTAACGAGAACTTTCGCCATTAGCTCTATCGTAACTCCAGTATGCAGTTAACACCTAATTACAGCCCCATTTCGATTGTTGAAATGTGATGAAGTTGATTATTTATTTGTAACAAGTATCGGCCTCTTCTTGTCCAGTGACCCCGCTATGGGAGAGTCACCTTGTCGTGGTGGGGGCTTGAAGCGTGGTCGACGGCGCCACCTACTCTGGCGGCCTGCCTGCCATTGTTGGGTTCGGTGGCCGTCGGCCTCGTGGACGCTCCCCTTCGTCACTGGGAGGTGGAGCTTCCGGTGATGTCGCCTTTATGCTTCCTCCCCCTTTCTCTCCTTTCTTAGGGCGATTCTAGGCCCGGTGAGACCTTCTCTTCCGTCTCACGCTTCTTCTTCCTTTTAACTTCCACTCCGCTCCCCACGTGTTTGCCGTGCGTGGCGTCCGTATATTCGCCCGCGCGCCCCTCTATCTGGGAGTTGAGTCCACCGCGGGGCAGGTTGTAGTTCCCTTCGGTGGCAACACGCTCCTTTGGTAGGGGGTTGGGGTAAGACGGGAGGTCCAGTGTGGCCCCGCTGGATCAATCGGCTGGTCATGCGTTGGCTAGGGCCAAGTGGAGGTTGCCTGGTGGGCACCGCATCGGTCCTGCGCTGCCACAAAACACCAGACACCGAAGCGTACTTCCCGCTACCCGGGCGTTGTGAGTCCTTCCCAACAACACTCCCCTCGTTGGC
>JACEEZ010019641.1:0-2500 GCA_016584305.1 Chionoecetes opilio
AACATTTCCAGAACTTAATACTTCCAATCACCACACACACACACACACATATACACACACACACACACACACACACACACACCCACCACACCCACCCACCCCCTACTACCCACCCACCCACCCACCACCCACCACCCCACCCACCCACCATTTTAAAATGGGTATGAAAAAAGATAATCAATAGCGAAGAAAAAAGTTAATCGAAAACTGACCTTAACCAAAATTATAAGACAAAAAAATAAATGACCTTGACCCCTTGTGACCCAGAACGTAATTTCCATTGTAATTTGGGAACCATTAGACGATTTTTAGTGACTATAAGTAATATTTTATAGCTATGACCTGTTTGGTATCTTTGTCGACTAGCTAATTTGGTATATTTAGTTAGTTTTCGTAATTTTATGGCTAACAACAGACAATTTTTTATAGCCAAGGAAAGATCTGGTCTCAAGGGGTTCAAGTCCTTATTTGTACTTTTTTAATCATTCTATTTCTATTTCATCTTTTGCAATCCTGCCTAATTATTTCCAGGTAACGTTAGTGAAGTGAAATGAGCCTTACCACCAAAAGTTAGCCACGTGTTCAAATATAGAGAAGAAGTCAAAACGTCAACTTAAAAAAAAAAAAAAAAAAAAAAAAAAAAAAAAAAAAAAAATGCTAGGTGTTTTTTGTTTTGTTTTTTTAATACTTTTTTTATCATTCCATTTCTATTTTTTCATATATTTATTCTTTCTAATTACTCCCAGGTAACATTAGGGAAGAGAAATGAGCCTTACCAAAACCTGGCCACGTGTGCAAATATAGTCTTATAATAGACTATACACAAATTCAAAACGTCAAAACTCAAACTTCAACTTAAAAAATAAATTAGATAAAAATAACTTTTTTTTTTTTTTTTTTTTTTTTTTTTTTCCTATTTCGCCTTTTTTTTTCTTTTTTTTTCTTAGAAGCAATAGGTTTTTTTATTTTTGCCACCTTTGACTCCCCTGGGATTAAAATGTTCGACTTTAAAAAAATACGTCTACATTTTTTACACTTGTTTAATCATTGTTTTAAGTTTATCTATTTATTCTTTCCAATTACTTACAGGTGACCTTAGGGAAGTGGAATGAGCCTTACCAAAAACTGGCCACGTGTGCAAATGTATCGAAGAATTCAAAACGTCAAAACTCAAACTTCAACTTAAAAATAAAAAAATTGAATACGTCTTTTTTCTACTTTTTTACTTTTTTGATAATTCTATTTTTATTTCAGCTATTTTTGTCCAGATGTAGAAATTACGTCTACTTTTTGTATTTTTTCATCTATTTATTTATTTATACTTTTAATTCCTCCCAGGTGACCTTAGTGAAGGGGAATGAGCCTTACTAAAAACTGGCCACGTGTGCAAATATGTAGGAAAAATTCAAAACTTCAACTTAAAAAAAAGAATAGTTTCCTTTTTTTTTCCGATCATATTATTTTTTCATCCTTTTCATTCTTCTAATTCCTCGCAGATGACCTTAGTGAAGTGGAATGAGCCTTACCAGAAGCTCGCCACGTGTCCATATATATAGAAGAATTCAAAACTTTAAAGCTCAAACTTCAACTTTAAAAAAAAATTGATAAAATACGTCTTTTATTTTTTACTTTTTTTTTTCATTCTGGTTATATATCACCTTTTATTTTTTTAATTCCTCGCAGGTGACGTTAGTAAAGTGGAATGAGCCTTACCAGAAGCTCGCCACGTGTGACTCCTCGGGCATCATCTTCGTATGGATCAAGTACGAGGGCCGGTGGAGCATTGAGCTGATCAACGACAGGAACACCCCGGTGACCCACTTCTCCTGGAGCCACGATGGACGCATGGCGCTCATATGCTACCAGGTGCGTGGATACAGGGGGATACAGGTGTGTGGATAAGGTGGATACAGGTGTGTGGATACAGGTGGATATACAGGGTGTAACACGAGTTTCTGCAAATATTAATACAGGTGAAAGAACGTGTCATTCTAAGTAGAAAATGTTCTATACACATGCTCTTTTTGAGACTTGTAGGTGGATACAGGTGGATACAGGTGTGTGGATAGGTGGTCATATGCTACCAGGTGCGTGGATACAGGTGGGTACAGGTGTGGATAGAGGTGGAGAGGGGTGGATACAGGTGTGTGGATAGGTGGTCATATGCTACCAGGTGCGTGGATACAGGTGGATACAGGTGTGGATAGAGGTGGAGAGGGGTGGATACAGGTGTGTGGATAGGTAGTCATATGCTACCAGGTGCGTGGATACAGGTGGGTACAGGTGTGGATAGAGGTGGAGAGGGGTGGATACAGGTGTGTGGATAGGTGGTCATATGCTACCAGGTGCGTGGATACAGGTGTGGATAGAGGTGGAGAGGGGTGGATACAGGTGTGTGGATAGGTAGTCATATGCTACCAGGTGCGTGGATACAGGGGGATACCGGTGGGTGGGGGGGGTGTGGATAGGGGTGTGGGTGGATAGGTTTAAAGATTGGAGG
>JACEEZ010019641.1:5000-42500 GCA_016584305.1 Chionoecetes opilio
ATAAATATGTTTTTGAAAATTTTGGGCAAATTTTCGGCAATGGCTATCATATTTTTATGTCTTGTAGTAAGTTTTGTCTAATTTATGATTTTTAAGGAATATTTGGAAGTATCATGTCATTTTGAATTGGCTGAAATAGGGACTTCTAATCATTATAACTGAAAACTGACTCCAGATTCGTGTTCAGCATGCCCGAAAACTGCTAGGAACAAATTTTCAAGCAAATCTATTTTTCAAAATTTTTGGCAAATCTTGCAAGGATAAAAGTAAGGATAGATGTCTTGAGTTTTTTTAATGAAAATTACGTTTTTTTCAATAACTAAAAAACTATGGCAGATAAGTGCAACATTTATAGAGAAGTAAATATGCAGTAGATGAAGGGCTATCATTTGGCGTAAAGCAAAAAAATAAAATTATTATATAACCGAGAAAATAGCATATTCGTACATTTATACAAAACATCAATTTTCTCGACAACCATGAGGTGTTTTAAACAACCGATTACTGCATCATGTAGAACACCTCAAGATGAACCTTTGTTACTTCGATAAGTTTTCTTCTACGACTCATAGTTTTGCGGCAAAATAACAAAAAACTGATCGTCGTCAATTTTGGATTATTTTTGAGCAGCCAAAAATCCGAAAGTTTTGTTTTCGCTAGATAATTGAAAATGGCGGGGATACAATTGTAGATCCATCCATTTACAATGACTTTTGATGGGTAAATGTACACACAATTTACATACCCATCTAACAACCCGCTAACAACCTATTTAACACCTCACAGCACCCCGTCACAGCGCTCACCTGGGGCCACAACGATAAGAGGGTGTTCGTAGCAACCGGGATGTTTCTGCATATCGGCCGAGTGTCCCGTCGCGTCGCCTCGTTGCAACTTTTGTGTCGCCTGGCCATCAAGAGTCGCGTGGCGGAGGAGGACAAGGTGGCGACTCTTCCCTTGCCGCGGCGATTAAAGGCGCTGGTGACCTCCCTTTACACGCAGACTGTCCGGGTGAGTGTGTGTGTGTGTGTGTGTGTGTGTGTGTGTGTGTGTGTGTGTGTGTGTGTGTGTGTGTGTGTGTGTGTGAGTGAGAGAGAGATTTTTTAAATGGGTAAGAGAGAGAGAGATTTTTTTTTTTTTTGACCAGGTATACTAGTGATAGACTGAGTGTGAGAGAGAGATAGAGAGAGAGCGAATTCTTTTTACTGGGAGAGAGAGAGAGAGAGAGAGAGAGAGAGAGAGAGATTTTTTTTTAACTGAGTGAGAGAAACAAATAAAGAGAGCGATTTTTTTAACCACGAAAGTGAGAGAGAGAGATTTTTTCCGGGTAAGTGAAAAACTGAGTAAAAGAGAGAGACAGGCAGACAGAAATAGAGAGAGGGAGCGATTATTTAACAGGGTGTGTGAGAGAGAGACAGATAGACAGAGAGAAAGAGACAGTCAGACAGAGCTAGAGTGTGACAGACAGAAATAGAGAGAGCGATTATTTAACAGGGTAAGAGAGAGAGAGAGACAGATAGACAGAGAGAAAGAGACAGTCAGACAGAGAGAAAGAGACAGTCAGACAGAGAGAGAGTGTGTGACAGACAGAAATAGAGGGAGCGATTATTTAACAGGGTAAGAAAGAGAAAGAGACAGATAGACAGAGAGAAAGAGACAGTCAGACAGAGAGAAAGAGACAGTCAGACAGAGCGAGAGTGTGACAGACAGAAATAGAGGGAGCGATTATTTTACCGGGCAAGAGAGAGAGAGACAGAGAAATCGAGAGTGACAAACAGACAGAGCAGTCTTTTAACTTAAGCAACTGTCCAGTGTTACATCCCGGACGCGAGACAACTACGTGAATTTGTGACCCGCCCACCGTGCCCGAGCCAGCGTCTCCACTGCACCATGATCAGGCATGACGAAGACCTGGTGCCCACGCCTGGTGCCTGCTATACCCTCTACCTGGAGTACCTGGGAGGCCTGGTGCCGCTCCTAAAGGGGAAGAGAACCAGTAAAATACGACCAGAGTTTGTGATTTTTGATCCGCAGATTGGTGAGTAATGTTTTTGTTTTGGTTTTGTGTGGTTTTGAGTTTTGGTTTTTGGATTGGGGTTTAAAGGGCGGGTTTGTGTGTGTTTGTGTAGGGGGGAGGGGGTTATTGTGTGTGTGGGGTGTGTGTGTAGGGGGGAGGGGGTTATTGTGTGTGTGTGTGTGTGTGTAGGGGGGAGGGGGTTATTGTGTGTGTGTGTGTGTGTGTTTGTGTAGGGGGGAGGGGGTTATTGTGTGTGTGTGTGTGTGTGTAGGGGGGAGGGGGTTATTGTGTGTGTGTGTGTGTGTGTGTAGGGGGGAGGGGGTTATTGTGTGTGTGTGTGTGTGTGTTTGTGTAGGGGGGAGGGGGTTATTGTGTTGTGTGTGTGTGTGTAGGGGGGAGGGGGTTATTGTGTGTGTGTGTGTGTGTGTTTGTGTAGGGGGGAGGGGGTTATTGTGTGTGTGTGTGTGTGTGTGTTTGTGTAGGGGGGAGGGGGTTATTGTGTGTGTGTGTGTGTGTGTTTGTGTAGGGGGGAGGGGGTTATTGTGTGTGTGTGTGTGTGTGTAGGGGGGAGGGGGTTATTGTGTGTGTGTGTGTGTGTGTGTTTGTGTAGGGGGGAGGGGGTTATTGTGTGTGTGGTGTGTGTGTGTGTGTAGGGGGGAGGGGGTTATTGTGTGTGTGTGTGTGTGTGTGTAGGGGGGAGGTAGGGTGTTGTGTGTGTGTGGTGTGTGTGTGTGTTTGTGTAGGGGGGAGGGGGTTATTGTGTGTGTGTGTGTGTGTGTGTGTGTAGGGGGGAGGGGGTTATTGTGTGTGTGTGTGTGTGTTTGTGTAGGGGGGAGGGGTTATTGTGTGTGTGTGTGTGTGTTTTGTAGGGGGGAGGGGGTTATTGTGTGTGTGTGTGTGTGTTTGTGTAGGGGGGGAGGGGTTTATTGTGTGTGTGTGTGTGTTGTTTGTGTAGGGGGGAGGGGGTTATTGTGTGTGTGTGTGTGTGTTGTGTAGGGGGGAGGGGGTTATTGTGTGTGTGTGTGTGGGTTGTTGGTGTGTGTGTGTGTGTGTTTGTGTAGGGGGGAGGGGGTTATTGTGTGTGTGTTGTGTTGTGTAGGGGGGAGGGGGTTATTGTGTGTGTGTGTGTTTGTGTAGGGGGGAGGGGGTTATTGTGTGTGTGTGTGTGTGTTGTGTAGGGGGGAGGGGGTTATTGTGTGTGTGTGTGTGTGTGTGTGTGTGTAGGGGGGAGGGGGTTATTGTGTGGTGTGTGTGTGTTTGTGTAGGGGGAGGGGGTTATTGTGTGTGTGTGTGTGTTTGTGTAGGGGGGAGGGGGTTTTGTGTGTGTGTGTGTTGTGTGTAGGGGGGAGGGGGTTATTGTGTGTGTGTGTGTGTGTGTTTGTGTAGGGGGAGGGGTTATTTGGTGTGTGTGTGTGGTTTGTTTGTGTAGGGGGGAGGGGGTTATTGTGTGTGTTGTGTGTTGTGTAGGGGGGAGGGGGTTATTGTGTGTGTGTGTGTTGTGTAGGGGGGGGGGGTATTGTTGTGTGTGTGTGTGTGTGTAGGGGGAGGGGGTTTGTGTGTGGTGTGTGTGTTTGGTAGGGGTGAGGGTTATTGTGTGTGTGTGTGTGTGTGTGTGTATTCTCGTAGTAGTAGTGTAGATAGAGTAGTATTTAGAGGTGGGAAGTGAAAAAAGTTGTAAATTAAAAATATAAAGAAAATCATCTATATTATCTCTCTCTGTCTCTCTCTCTCTCTCTCTCTCTCTCTCTCTCTCTCTCTCTCTCTCTCTCTTCTCTCTCCCCCCACTTTCCCCTCCAACAGATGAGATCTTCAACAAGGAGGGGGGAGGGGGCGGCTGTGGTGGGGGAGGAGGGGTGGGGGGAGGGGGTAGCTCTCTCCCCAACGGACATCCGGCCCTGAGTGACACTTCGGATACGGAATACGAGGATATGTGTGCTTCCCCGCGTCTACAGAGGAGAAGGAAACTGAAAAGGAGGTAAATTTAGAGGTTGGGGTTAAGTTATTAGTTGAAATTAAGTTTATTTATCCTAGTAAGTGTATTTAAGTGTATTTATCCTAGTTAAGTGTATCCTATTTCAGGAGAGAACGGGAAAGAAAGGAAAAAAGGAAAACGGAAAGGTAGAAGGTAGACTTAATTATATTGGCTACAGGGTGAACTGAATTATATTGCGTGGCTACAAGGGGTTTGATGGGGGTAGATTAAAAGAAGATGGTAGGTGGGGAGTAGATGGTAGGTTTGATTAAAAGATAGGTGATTCAGGGTCAAATGAGGTCAATGGGGTTGGTTTTTGTTGACCTGACCTGAAATTAATTGAAGTTAGAATGTGATGTTAACTGAATTATATTGCGTGGCTACAAGGGAGGTTGATGGCGGGTATAAAAAAAATGGGTGAATCAAGGTCAACTGAAGTCAATGGTGTTGGTTTTTGTTGACCTGACCTGAAATTTATTGAAGTTAGAATGTGATGTTAAGATTTATATTCATCTTTTTTTTTATTCTAGTTTTCATTTTTTATTTTTTATGTTTTGATTTTTATTGCATTCTTTTTCATATTGTAATTTTCATATAAGCTTTTGAGAAGTTCTATTTATATTTTATTTTCAAGGTTATTTTAATACGTCTTTTTTTAATGGGGTGAAATTTTATATATGTTTTCAGGGTTAAAATATTTACTGATCCTTGAAAAAACATGTCAGGGTGATGGGGTTGGGGTAAGGGGGGGTGTTGGGAGGTCTAAAAATCATGATAAAATTATAATGGGGGGTTTAAAATAATGATAATTATAATGGGAGGTTGAAAATAATGATATAATTATAATGGGGAGTTGAAAATAATGATATAATTATAATGGGGGGTTGAAAATAATGATATAATTATAATGGGAGGTTGAAAATAATTATATAATTATAATGGGGAGTTGAAAATAATGATATAATTATAATGGGGGGTTGAAAATAATGATATAATTATAATGGGGAGTTGAAAATAATGATATAATTATAATGGGGGGTTGAAAATAATGATATAATTATAATGGGGGTTGAAAATAATGATAAAATTATAATGGGGTTGAAAATAATGATATAATTATAATGGGGAGTTGAAAATAATGATATAATTATAATGGGGGGTTGAAAATAATGATATAATTATAATGGGGGGTTGAAAATAATGATATAATTATAATGGGGGTTGAAAATAATGATATAATTATAATGGGGGTTGAAAATAATGATATAATTATAATGGGGGTTGAAAATAATGATATAATTATAATGGGGGTTGAAAATAATGATATAATTCTAATGGGGGTTGAAAATAATGATGTAATTCTAATGGGAGTTGAAAATAATTATAATTATAATGGGGGGTTGAAAATAATGATATAATTCTAATGGGGAGTTGAAAATAATTATAATTATAATGGGGGGTTGAAAATAATGATATAATTCTAATGGGGAGTTGAAAATAATGATATAATTATAATGGGGGGTTGAAAATAATGATATAATTATAATGGGGAGTTGAAAATAATGATATAATTTTAATGAGGAGTTGAAAATAATTATATAATTCTAATGGGGGTTTGAAAATAATGATATAATTATAATGGGGGTTGAAAATAATGATATAATTTTAATGGGGGTTGAAAATAATGATATAATTATAATGGGGGTTGAAAATATGATGTAATTCTAATGGGGAGTTGAAAATAATGATATAATTCTAATGGGGGGCTGAAAATAATGATATAATTCTAATGGGGGGCTGAAAATAATGATATAATTCTAATGGGGAGTTGAAAATAATGATATAATTATAATGAGGGGTTGAAAATAATGATATAATTCTAATGGGGGTTGAAAATATTGATATAATTGTAATGGGGGGTTGAAAATATTGATATAATTCTAATGGGGGTTGAAAATAATGATATAATTCTAATGGGGGGTTGAAAATATTGATATAATTCTAATGGGAGTTGAAAATATTGATATAATTGTAATGGGGGGTTGAAAATATTGATATAATTCTAATGGAGGGTTGAAAATATTGATACAATTATAATGGGGGTTGAAAATATTGATATAATTCTAATGGGGAGTTGAAAATAATGATATAATTCTAATTGGGGGTTGAAAATATTGATATAATTCTAATGGGGAGTTGAAAATATTGATATAATTCTAATGAGGGGTTGAAAATATTGATATAATTCTAATGGGGGGTTGAAAATATTGATATAATTATAATGGGGGTTGAAAATATTGATATACTTCTAATGGGGAGTTGAAAATATTGATATAATTCTAATGGGGGGTTGAAAATATTGATATAACTAATGGGGAGTTGAAAATATTGATATAATTCTAATGGGGGGTTGAAAATATTGATATAATTCTAATGGGGGTTGAAAATATTGATATAATTCTAATGGGGAGTTGAAAATATTGATATAATTCTAATGGGGGGTTGAAAATATTGATATAATTCTAATGGGGGTTGAAAATATTGATATAATTCTAATGGGGAGTTGAAAATAATTATATCATTCTAATTAACAAAAAATACAATAGAAAGGATCTGTTTATCATCTAATGCCACTTAAAGACGATTCGATCTCATTAAGAAGAGGTTTTGATTCTATGTGTTTTTGTGTAATAATTTTGAATCCATTTTTTTGTAGGATCCGAGAACGACTTGAGAGTGAGACTGATGAGTTAGTCTACCTGGACACGCTGCCTGAGGTATGTGAGAGAGAGAGAGAGAGAGAGAGAGAGAGAGAGAGAGAGAGAGAGAGAGAGAGAGAGAGAGAGAGAGAGAGAGAGAGAGGAATTAGTTAGGCACATACATTAAAGCAAAAATATACTGGTGTGTGTTTACAAGAGATGTATAAAAAGAGAGAGAGAGAGAGAGAGGAGAGAGAGAGAGAGAGAGAGAGAGAGAGAGAGAGAGAGAGAGAGAGAGAGAGAGAAGTAACTTGTCTCCCTCTAAAGCTTGTGTGATTACTCTTTTTCTAACTTCTGGACACAAGTTTTCTTCCTTTATATTTCATGCTCTCTCTCTCTCTCCTCTCTCTCTTCTCCTCTCTCTCTCTCTCTCTCTCTCTCTCTCTCTCCCCTCTCTCTCTCTCTCTCTCTTCCCCTTTGTTTCCATCCTTCCTCCTGTCTTCTCTTCCTCCTCCACTTTCTTCGAATAATTTTCTATTCTATCCTGCTTTCTTCCCTCACTCCCTTTCCCCTCTCATTCCCTTTACCTTTCCCCTCTCACTCACTCACTCCCACTCACTCCCTTTCTCCTCATACTCACTCTCTTTCCCCCACACTCACACTCCCTCCCCTCACTCCCTTTCCCCTCCCCTCCCTCACTCCAGTCACCCCACACTCCCTCACTCCCTTTCCCCCTCCCTTCCCCCCTCCCTCACTCCCAAAATAATGATATAATTATAATGGGGGTTGAAAATAATGATATAATTATAATGGGGGTTGAAAATAATGATATAATTCTAATGGGGAGTTGAAAATAATGATATAATTCTAATGGGGAGTTGAAAATAATGATATAATTCTAATGGGGAGTTGAAAATAATGATATAATTCTAATGGGGAGTTGAAAATAATGATATAATTCTAATGGGGAGTTGAAAATAATGATATAATTCTAATGGGGAGTTGAAAATAATGATATAATTCTAATGGGGAGTTGAAAATAATGATATAATTCTAATGGGGGTTGAAAATAATGATATAATTCTAATGGAGAGTTGAAAATAATTATATAATTCTAATGGGGAGTTGAAAATAATGATATAATTCTAATGGGGAGTTGAAAATAATGTTATAATTCTAATGGGGAGTTGAAAATAATGATATAATTCTAATGGAGAGTTGAAAAAATTATATAATTCTAATGGGGATTTGAAAATAATGATATAATTATAATGGGGATTTGAAAATAATGATATAATTCTAATGGGGAGTTGAAAATAATGATATAATTCTAATGGGGAGTTGAAAATAATGATATAATTCTAATGGGGGGTTGAAAATAATGATATCATTCTAATGGGGAGTTGAAAATAATGATATAATTCTAATGGGGGGTTGAAAATAATGATATAATTATAATGGGGGTTGAAAATAATGATAATTATAATGGGGGTTGAAAATAATGATATAATTCTAATGGAGGTTGAAAACATTGATATAATTATAATGGAGGGTTGAAAATAATGATACAATTATAATGGGGATTGAAAATAATGATGTAATTCTAATGGGGAGTTGAAAAAATTATATAATTCTAATGGGGGTTGAAAACATTGATATAATTCTAATGGAGGGTTGAAAATAATGATATAATTATAATGGGGGTTGAAAATAATGATGTAATTCTAATGGGGAGTTGAAAATAACTCCCTCTCTCACTCCCTCACAGCAACATCGTCTGGTCGAAGTCACATCCAACATCTGGGGCACCAAATTCAAGCTTCACGGTGTCGCCTCCTCCCTCCCTGCCAACCTAGGTCAGGTCACGTACAAGACCTCCCTCCTCCACCTGCAGCCCAGACAGATGACCCTGGTGATTACGGAGCTTCGAGAGGACATCCCGCCACGACCTGACCCCAATTTCAACCCTAATGTGTTTTCTGAAGACGAGGAGGAACTAGGTAAGGTAATAGGGGTCATGTGAGGTCAATTGTGATTTTGTTGACCTGAAATGGAGTTTATTAATGTTAGAATGGGATTTTTTAGATATTTTGATGGGGGTTTTCATCTTTATTTATTTTTCTATACTTTTGTGTGTCATTTCATTTTGATTTTAGGTCATTTTAAGTTTTTTTGGGGGGAGGGGGGAATGATTTATTTTATTTTCAATGTCAAAATATTTACTGATTATTGATAAAAATTAATATTCATAAAAAAAAACACCAAATGATAAAAGATAATTGATAAAATGTAAATTTCGTTGACTCTTGAAGTGGGACTGTAGGGTGTCTAAGGCCTCTGTTACAGTCAAGGAAGTGTCAGGTGCGATCCCTAGGGTATGTTCTAGGATCCTTTGTACGTCCAGTGACACAGCTATCCGCAGCTGGATGAGTTGCTTATGTCGTGGCAGCCTCTGTGCATGGTAGAGTAATCTTCCCACAGACGACGCCACTGCCGGAAAACTTGGAAGGAAGAATCGGCCAGCAACGTCGGTGGACTGTGGGCCACATGCTTGCCAGCGGAAGTCGCGACGGTGGGCGTGGCAGCCACAGGAGAAGCAGCGAGTGGGGCAGTGGTTGCGAGACCACCGAGAGATAAGGCCTGGTGGATCGCCCGTGACGTCACACCATAAGGATGCAACCCGCTCCGCTCCCCGTACAAGTTTACCTACCTAATATAATGTTTATCATTATAAAAGATATACTGTTATCTTCGGAAATGTTTGTTCTATAATATTATCAAATAAAAAACCGTAAAACACAAAGAAAGTGCCATTATGAGACTTTCAAGAAATATGCATTAACTTAAACTCTTCGCCATTTAATATTTTGCTCGCAAACATTTTACATGGAGAATCAATAGAAGCGGAGTTTAATTAGCTTTCCATTGATATATTTCCTTTTCTGATAAATGAATAAGAACATGCATAAATTAGCGTTAACTAAATAAATAACATCATGAAATCGGGTAAATTACCCGATTTCATGATGTTATTTATTTAGTTAACGCTAATTTATGCATGGTTCTAATTCATTTATCAGAAAAGGAAATATATCAATGGAAAGCTAATTAAATTCCGCTTCTATTGATATTCTCCATGTAAAAAGTTTTTTCACAAAATATTAAATGGCGAAAAGTTTAAGTTCATGCATATTTCTTGAAAGTCTCATAATGGCATTTCTTTAGTGTGTTTTACGGTTTTTTATTTGATAATATTATAGAACAAACATTTCTAAAGATAACAGTATATATTTTATACTGATAAACATATATTAGTTAGGAAATTACCCGATTTCATGATTTTTTATATTTAGTTAACGCTAATTTATGCATGCCGCTAATTCATTTATCACTAAACGAAATATATCAATGGAAAGCTAATTAAACTCCGCTTCTATTGACATTCTCCATGTAAAATGTTTGCGAGCAAAATATTAAATGGCGAAGAGTTTAAGTTAATGCATATTTCTTGAAAGTCTCATAATGGCATTTTCTTTGTGTGTTTTACGGTTTTTTATTTGATAATATTATAGAACAAACATTTCCGAAGATAACAGTATATCTTTTATAATGATAAACATTATATTAGGTAGGTAAACTTGTACAGGGAGCGGAGCGGGTGGTATCCTTATAGTGTGACGTCACGGGCGATCCACCAGGCCTTATCATCTCGGTGGCCACGGTGGTTGTCGCGGGAGTCGCGACGGTGGGCGTGGCAGCCACAGGAGAGGCGGCGAGCGAGGCGGTGGTCGTGACAGGGGGGATAGGGGAGGCAGGCCGCGTGCTGGCCGAAGCCTGTGGAGGAAACAGGAGTGTGACAAGGACTTGGAACCGTGAATCCTCCTCCTTTCTCCTGGCCTCGTTGTCACGTAATCGTCTCTCCTCATTACGCTGGCACCTCTCCTCTTCATCCTGGATGCGTCGGTTATCAGCTGATAACCGGGACTCCTCCAAATAGCGAATCAAACTTGATATCGCGTCCCCCGGTAGCGGGGATGAATGTGTTGTGTTTAGTGGTTCAAAGGGTGGGGAAGCTATTTCCTCTCCGTCATCCTCCGAGCCGCTTGCCGCGGGTGACAAAACGGGGAATGACATCTTGAAGGGAGACGCTAATTGAAAGATAACCACCGTACGTGGAATATCAAAAACACAGGGAATTGTGGGTTGTGTGTGGTGTGTGTGTGTGTGGCGTTGGAGCGGGGTGGTTGAGAAGGGGGGGTCTCTAGCCGCCCGCACCTGGTTTCAAGGTCAGCCGTACCAAGCAGCGGGTGAGGATGGACAACCAACGGGGCCCCGGTACAAAAAACGCACACTGAAAAACACACACAGCACTTCTAATACACTGGTGACCCTACCGTCATACGCAGCAATCCACACGCCTTACGTCTGTTCACAGGCACACGAGCACACGTTGCTGGTGAAGTAATCCAGGGAGGAAGCGTGGGTCGGTGAAGAGATGCCTCGTGGACGTGGAGTCAAGGTGGTGGTGTGGTCTGGGGAATGGCGGGAGTCGTTGCCCTACTCTAAGTTCTTATACCTGCGATCTGCGCCATGTTATTCGGGCAGAGCTGGGCACTTCCGTACCTCTGTCCGTACCTCCGTACCTCCGTACCTACGGACTTCCAAACTAGGTCCGGAAGTCCGGAGGTACGGAAAGTTTTTCAAAGGTACGGAAGTAACAGGTACGGACCTGCGAAATTTTGGGTCCGTACTTCCGTACCTGATATTTTCTATGATGAAAAAAAAAAAAAACGAAGACGAAAAAACTGTCCACAGAATAACTTTCACGCGTTTTGGCGGGCAATTTGCCACTAGCTGTCAGCTGATCATTTCCTAAGGCGAGATCCGTGCATCTGTGGTGCCTGGTAAACACCAAACGTGCGGCATCAAGCTCAAGATCAACAACGTTTTATGTTTACAGTCACATCACCCGGCAACGCGTTTCAAAGTTTCACTGCTATTGCTTACTGTTTAGTGTTTACAACTAAACATGGACAAATACGTGAAAAGAAGTGATAGCGACAGGAGCAGGAGTGTGTCTGGGGATAGTAGCTGTAGTAGTGTGAGCTACAGAACCAGCACGCCTGCACCATCTGCGTCCAGAACCCATACACCACAGGCCACCACAGCCCCGACCAGGCCGCCGACATCAAGGACCGTATCGTCAGGGAGGTTAAGGACATTGTGGACACAAAGGAGGAGGAGCAGCCTGAGGAAAGGAAGGAGAGGATGGACAAGTTCCACCTCCTGCTCTCCAGTACCCCAGTCCCTGAGGTGAGGCGACAGGAAGAGGTGGAGGAGACCATCGTCAAGACCCTGGAGGACTGGAAAAGGAAGATGGTGGACATCCCCCTCAGTCCCAACCTGTTCCCCACCCGCTACAGGAATGCCTGGCTGGACCTTTTCAAGAGGTACAACACCCCTCTCCCCAGCTCTGCTGCCGTGGAAAGGCTGTTCAGCTCCGCGGGAGACATCTTGCGGCCGAAGAGGTCCAGCCTCAGCAACATAAACTTTGAGCAGCTGGTGTTTGTGAGGGGCAACATGCACCTCCTAGGCTACAAGGAGGTGTAGCAGCAGTACAAGGAGAAGGAAGTGGAGTAGGAGTTATACACTCTAGAATAAACTTGTGATTTAAACTAATTAGTCATTTCACTCATTTGTGAACTGTGAAGACTGGAGACAAATTTTATTTTAATTGATTTGATGATTATTTGATGGTAAATATATATTGCTATATATATTTATGAAGCTCTGATGTATTATAGCCTTGTATTTTGTTTTATTTTTGAGGTACTGACTATATTTTTTCAGGCGCGTTTTAATAGTTATAGGGTACAGGTACGGAGGTACGGAGGTACGGGTACGGACAGAACAAAGTAAAATAAGGTACGGAAGTACAGGTACGGACGACCCGCGTCCCGAAGTACGGAAGTACAGGTACGGACTACCCCAAATCCAGGAACGTGCCCAGCTCTGTATTCGGGGTTGCAGTGATTAACCGGAGTGGTTGAGGGGAGTTTATCCGAAGGAGAAGCGAGCATCTTCCGTAGGTGTTTATTCTAATGAACAGAGATATGTGGGACCACCAGCGGAGGGCTGGTGTTGAAGGTCTGACCGCGGCACAACGACTGGCTACATGGCTAGTACATGTACATGGAGCGGCGAGGCAGCGCGCGTTGTTGTCATGTCTCACACACAGTGTTGCAACAGCATGTATGTGTAGGAATTATTAAGAGGCATGAATATTATGTAGGTGTGACTGTCTGGTTATTATCACATAGTCACAATTATAATGGATAAAATTAATAAAAGTTCATATTCATAAAAAAAACCGTATCGAATCCTATGGGAAAAAAATATCCTTTGGTGTCCGTTTTATATCAATGTCTTAACATATCCTACAATGCCCTATGTATCCTTCGTAACCTATGATCATCCTTACAGCTGACCGCCTAGACTCTTGTAGCTTCCTTATTTTCTTATGTTCTTCTTATATTCTTCTACAGCTGACCGCCTAGTCTCGCGTCGACCTCCTGACCCGACTTCAGACGTCCCCCCCATTGCCCCCATGACCCCCAGGCGCACCCCTTCCTCCTACAGCAGGCTGGGGCTCCACACCACGCCCTGGGAGGTTGCGGCGCCCCCCAGACAACAGGGGGAGGCAGGGGGCGTTGAAGGAGAAACAGGGGTGGAAACAGTAGCTGGGGATTCTGATAGACCAGGAATGCAGGAACTAGAAGAGCATCCTTACGTAGATTTAGCCACGCCGGAGATGCTACAGCTACGGGAGGGCCTTAGGGCGGAGATGAGAGGGGAGATGACTCGGGAGATGAGTCATATACCCCTCCATCTCCCACCTCCTCCAGTTCATCTCCCGTCTACGGCGCCGCAAGAACCGCTCTTCTCCGTCATGCGTGGATCGGCGCCGACCAGTCCGCCGAAACACTCCGTCTCAGCGTTCTGTTGCGACCCCGCTACTCTACAGTCTCCTAAGAACACTGTTGCCCCTACTCCTATGCTAACCCGCACCTCCACTGCTGCTGCTATGCTAGAGATAGAAGGAGGAGGAGGAGGAAGCGTAGGAGGAGGAGGAGGAGGAGGAGGAGGAAGACATCATAAAGGGCTTCCTGCGTCAGTCTCAAGGTCGCGAGGAGAGGAAGTTCGCTTATTAGGATCTGATAATGTTCTCCTTCAACATTTTGTCTCCTCCTCTTCCTCCTCTTCCTCCTCTTCCTCTTCCTCTTGCACGCATCATAACGCTACTACCACTACTACTACTATTACTACTGCCACTACTTCTATTAACAACTATAACAACACTACCACTACTACTACTACTGCTGCTACAAACAACAACAATTTGTATAATAACCACCACCACAACAACAACCACACTACAACTACTACTACTACACCATACCACCACCATCACCACTTCAGTAATAATAACAACAATAACAACAACAACAGCCACCACCGCTACCAACACCAACACAGCAATAGTTGCAGTAGTAGTAGCAGCAGTAGTAGCAACAGCAGCAGTGGAAACAGCACCTATCGCAGCCCACAGCACTCACAGGTAAACATAATAATAATAATATATAAATAAATAAATAAAAAACGAATTTGAATGAAAAAAATATAAAAACCAAAAAATTACAATACTCATGATAGTAATTATGAAAACAAATTTGGCATATCTCAAATAAAAAAAAATAAAAAAAAAATTCAATGAAAATAATAATGAAAGAATAATAATAATAATAATATATATATAAATAAATAAAAAAAAACGAATTTGAATGAGAAAAATATAAAAACCAACAAAATAACATTACTCATGATAGTAATTATGAAAACAAATTTGGCATATCTCAAATTTAAAAAAAAGAAAAAAAGAAATTCAATGCAAATAATAATGAAAGAATAATAATAATAACTCATGATAATAATGAATGAAAAAAAAATCTGACACCCCAAATTTTTTAAACAGTAGAAAAAAACACGAATTTGAATAGAAAAAAAATCAAAAATATCAGAAAAATAACTAATGATAAAAATAATCTAACAAAAATATCACATAACCTCATTTTTTTTCTCATACGAACTTTTTTTTTTTTTTTTTTTTTTTTACGAACCCAATTTCTAACCACTTCCACTACCATTACAGGGCCTAACTACCACAACAACCACTACCACAACAACCACAACCACTGCTACCACCGCCAACAACAATACCAGTGGCAGTATTTCATTACGCAGTGAGGTAAGAACATAAGAAAATAAGGAAGCTACAAGAGGCCGTGAGACCTACACGAGGTAGTTCCTGTTACTTAACACTACCTACATCCACCTTTCATCCCCATCCATGAAATTATCTAGTCTCCTTTTAACCCCTTGAGACCCAGAACGTAATTTCCATTGTAATTTGGGTACCATTAGACGATTTTTTAGTGAATATAAGGAATAAGTTATAGATATGACCTGTTTAGTATCCTCGTCCACTAACTCATTTGGTATATTTAGTTACTTTTCGTAATTTTATGGCTAACAACAGACGATTTCATATAGCAAAGGAAAGATCTAGGCGTGAAGGGGTTATATCTCCCTAATGACTCCGCACTAACTACCTGTCTACTGAGTCCATTCCAATCACTTACCACCCTATTTGTGATCCAGTTTTCCTTATTTTTTTTTTATAACGCTTTTGCAGGTCATTCGCTACATTGACGAGGAGAGTGGAGAGAGTGATAGCAGATCCTTCACACCCTCGCCCGCCCGCAGCAGCCGCCCGCACGCCCACACAGCCGCCCATCGCGCCCGCAGTAAGAGTGTGGGCCATCTGCATCACGTCGACTGTCAATTACCTCAACTTCAACAACTTAGGAATATTGATGCTTTTCTGGCGTTCAGGACTTCGGGGTGTCTGATGGAGTCCCCGAAGAAGGTGTGTGTGTGTGTGTGTGTGTGTGTGTGTGTGTGTGTGTGTGTGTGTGTGTGTGTGAGGGAAGAGAGAGAGAGAGAGAGAGAGAGAGAGAGAGAGAGGTAGAGAGAGAGATATGGTATGAAATTGCAAAAAAAATGTGATGCAAATAAATAGGAAAAGGCATGAGAGAGAGAGAGAGAGAAGAGAGAGAGAGAGAGAGAGAGAGGAGAGAGAGAGAGAGAGAGAGAGAGAGAGAGAGAGAGAGAGGAGAAGAGAGAGAGAGAGAGAGAGAGAGAGTTTGTGAAGGAATAAGGAATGGATGGAAGGAGAGAGAGAAAGAAAGAGAGAAGAATTGACGTTAATGAGAGAGAAGAGAGAGAGAGAGAAAGAGAGAGAGAAGAGAGAGAAGAAGAGAGAAAAGGAAGAGAGAAGAGAGAGGAGAGAAGATGAGGAGAGAATAGAGAAGATGATGATGAGATGAGATAGAGAAGAGCGAGAAGAATGGAAAAGTATAGAGATTTGGTATATAGAGTACAAAAGAAGAGCTGGACTTGACGTTCTCTAAATTACTCTAATCTCTCTCTGTACTCAAATATCTCAATCTACTCTCTCTCTCTCTCTCTCTTCCTCTCTCTCTCCTCTCTCTCTCTTCTCTCTTATTCTCTCTCTCTCTCTCTCTCTCTCCTCTCTCTCTCTCTCTCTTCTCTCTTCTCTTCTCTCTCTCTTCTCTCTCTCCTTCTCCTCTCTCCCTCTCTCTCTCCTCTCTCTCTCTCTCTCTCTCTCTCTCTCTCTCTCTCTCTCCTCTCTCCTCTCTCCACTCTCTCTACCTCTCTCGCTCCATCCTCTCCTCTCCCCCTTTCTCTCTCTCTCCTCTCTCTCCCTCTCTCTCTCTCTTCTCTCTCCTCTCTCCCTCTCTCCTCTCTCCTCTCTCCTCTCTCTCTCTCTCTCTCTCTCTCTCTCTCTCTCTCTCTCCTCTCTCTCTCTCTCTCTCTTCTCTCTCTCCTCATCACCACACACAGAGGCAAGTTGGAGAGAGCGAGTGGCGAAGACCTTGTTTAGCTGACTGTGGTAAAAGCAGAAGTCTAGATTCCTCTCCTCTTATTATCAAACGTAACCACCACAACCACCACCACCACCACCACTACCTAACCAAACCCTCCACTGCTACTACTACCACTACTACTACTGCTGCTGCTACTGTCGTGTCCACCCCTACTACTACTGCTACTGCCACCATCACTACTACTGCATCGGTGGATCTGCATAACCAAAGTAGAAGTTATTATGAGAGACAGCAAAAGAATTTGACGAGAACTTTGAAGGTATTTGTGTGTGTGTGTGTCTCTTCGCTCCTTCACGCATCCTACAGGAGTCATAGGAGGGCATTAGAAGTCCCACAGGATTGCTATAGTATTCCTAGGTTTTTATAAGTACTTTGACAATCGCTTGGGTGGCTCAAATAACGATTAATAATACTAATACTGAAAATACAAATACTGATCATTGTATTGAAGTAATGATTAATCTAGCAATGCCTATCATATTTTTAAGTCTTGTAAGTTTTGTCTAATTTGTGATTTTTAATGCATATCTGGAAGTATCATGTCATTGTGAATTGGCTAAAATAGGGACTTCTAATCATTGTAACTGAAAACTGACTCCATATTCGTGTTCAGCATGCCCGATAACTGCTAGATACAAATTTTCAAGCACATTTATTTAAAAAAAAATATTGCAAATTTTGCAAGGCCTTGATTTTGTTTTAAATCACGTTTTTTTCAATACCTAAAAAACTATGGCAGATAAATGCAACATGTATAGGGAAGTAAATATGAAATAAATCAAGGGCTATCATTTATCGTAAAGCAAAAAATATTGATTGGTAAATAACCGAGAAAATAGCATATGCGTACATTTATGTAAAATATCAATTTTCTCGACATAGATGAGGTGTTTTGAGAAGCCGATTACTGCGTCATGTAGAACACCTCAAGCCAAGCCCAAGTCAAAGCCCCTTTACCTAACCTAACCTAACACTACTATACTAACTACTACTACTACTTCTACCCCTATCACCACCACTACCATTACTATTTTTTTTTTTTTTTTTTTTACGTTGGAACTACTACTACTACAACTACTACTACCACTACTACTACCACTACTACTACCACTACTACTTCTACAGGAGAGCGTGTTAGTAGAGCGTCTGGCCGCCCTTCAAAGAGAGACACAGCCCCCGCCCACCCCTCGCCACCAGCCCACGCCCGAAGCCGCCCGCCGCCTCACCACGCCCATCCACACGCCCACCATCGCCGCAGCCGCCCACGCCAGCAAGAGTATTCCCTCCACGCCTGTCAAAACCCGGAAGGCGCGTCGTCATCAGTCCTCTTCCCCCATCAGGTTTGTTGTCTCTCCTTCTGTGCCTACGTCAGGAAAAACACCTTAACCCCTTCACGTCCAGATTTTTCCTTTGCTATAAAAAAAACTGTCTGTTGTTAGCCATAAAATTACGAAAAGTGACTGAATATACCAAACTAACTAGTGGACAAGGATACTAAACAGGTCATATCGATAAAATATTGTTTATATTCACTTAAAAACGTCTAATGGTAGTCAAATTACTATGGAAATTACGTTCTGGGTCTCAAGGGTTTAATGTGTCTCTTCAAGCTCCCTTAATTTGTCTCTTCAAACTCCCTTAATTTGTCTCTTCAAACTCCCTTAATTTGTCTCTTCAAGCTCCCTTAATTTGTCTCTTCAAGCTCCTTAATTTGTCTCTTCAAACTCCCTTAATTTGTCTCTTCAAGCTCCCTTAATTTGTCTCTTCATTTGCCTTCTACAAGTAAATATCCATCTTAATTTACCCTTATTTATCAACCTTTGCTGCTATTTGCTCATTACTTTACTCTTACGACTTTAAATTTCATCAAGAGAGGAGTATAAAGACACCCGAACTAAATTGGCCCACCCCCCTTTCTTTATTCTCTTACTGTCTTCTATATAGGGACTGCCAACTGAGCGGGCTTTTTGTTTTGTTTTTGTCCTTGGCCAGTCCTTTGTGATGTAAAAAAAAAAAAAAGACCAACCTTCCATCACCTCCTCCACCTCCACCTATTGACCAACCTCCTCTTCTTCCACTTCCTCTTCCACCTCCTGTACCCTTGTTAGGAAAAAACACCTTCACCCCTTGAGACCCAGAACGTAATTTCCATTGTAATTTGGGTACCATTACACGTTTTTTAGTGACTATAAGCAATATTTTATAGATATGACCTGTTTAGTATCCTTGTCCACTAACTAATTTGGTATATTCAGTCATTTTTCGTAATTTTATGGCTAACAACAGACCATTTTTTATAGCAAAGGAAAGATCTGGGCGTCAAGGGGTTAACTACTACTATTACTACTACTACTACTACTACTACTACTACTACTACTACTACTACTACTACTTACTACTACTATACTACTACTACTACTTTACTACTACTACTACTACTACTACTACTACTACTACTACTAACTACTACTATATACTACTACTACTACTACTACTACTACTACTACTACTACTACTACTACTATTACTACTACTACTACTACTACTACTACTACTACTACTACTACTACTACTACTACTACTACTACTACTACTATTACTACTACAAAGGAAAGATCTGGGCGTGAAGGGGTTAACTTACCTCTATTTCTCAACCTTTGCTTATATTTCCGAAACTTCATCAGGAAAGAAACTGACGAAACTTATCTCTATTTATCTATTCAGTTCAGTTCAGTTGTGGTCGGGAGTCAGGGCCTTTTTCAACGGCACTCCCTGACGTGTTTCTTCTTGCTGTCTGGGTCTTTCATTTGTTTTCTTCTCTTATTCTATCTTATTAGTTTCTTTCTTTTTCTTTCTTCTTATTTTCTCTGGTCATCCAAAAACTGTTGATTGTTCTTTTTGCTTCTTCCACATTCCCCTCTCCGAACAAATACTCCCCCACTATATCCTCTTCCTCCTCTAAGTAAGGTTGTTGTAGCCTCACACTTTTCTTTCTTTCATTACTGGAGGCTGGGCACCATAGCAGAAAATGTTTTAAGTCCTGCTTTTATCTACCAATCCTCCACCTCCTCTTCCTCCTTCCACCTCTTCCACCTCTTCCTCTCCACTTTTTTCATATCTTTTTATATTCCTTCCTTCTTCCTTTCTTCTCTCTCTCCCTCCTTTTTCCCTTCTTTCCTTTCTTTCTTCCCTTCTATTCTTCTTCCTTCTCCAATTTCTTCGTATAATTTCTATCCTTCTATCTTCCTTCCTTCCCTCACTCATCCCCCTTCACCCCCCAGGAAACACCTCCTCAACTCACCCCTGCTGTCGCGTCGTCGTCAGCGTCGCGGCACCGTCGAGAGCAGCGACGACGAGGTGCTGCACTGCTCCAGCGACGCCGAGGTTCCTCTGCTCCTCATCCAACTACCGCGACCTCGAGACCTTCCAGAAGACCCAGCTACGAAATAAGGTGCCTTCGGAAGGACTTTTGACTTTTGACTTTGACTTTGAAGGGCCGAGTTTTTGTAGTGTGTGAGGGTGTAGGTTTTTTTTAATTCTATTTTTGTTTTTTGGGGGGACTGTATGTATAGTATGTATAGTATGTATAGTATGTATAGGGAAGGATGTATTCTATATGGAAGGAATAAGGAAGAGTTGTTATAGTGGTAGATATAGTGGTATAGTGTAGCTATATTTTTTGGCGGGAAAGAGGTGAAAGGGTGTTTTTTTGTTGTTTAAGGAAGGTTGAAGGGTGTGAAAGTGTCTTTTTTAGGGGGAATGAGGGTGTGTAAGGGTCATTTTAGGGGGTAAGGGTGTAGAGGGGTTCTTTTTAGGGGAGGTAAGAATATAAGGGTCTTTTTTTAGGTTGGGTAAGGGTTTGTAAGGGTCTTTTTAGGGGAGACGCCGAGGTCCTCTGTCCCTCCTCCAAGTACCGCGATCTCGAGACCTTCCAGAAGACCCAGCTACGAAATAAGGTGCCTGGGAGGGCTATATGGAAGGAAGAATGAAGGAATAAGGAAGAGTTTTTAGGAAGTTTAGGAGTTTTAAGGAAGAGAAGGAAGAGAGTGCAGGAGGGTTTAGGTTTAGGGGTAAGGGGTAAGGTGGGTTTTGTTAGTTTTTATATTTTCTTATTTTTCTTGAGGGTGGTTTGTTTTGTTTTAGGGGATAAGGGTGTATGGGGTCTTTTTTAAGGGGTAAGGGTGTGAAAGCGTCTTTTTTTAGGGGGGTAAGGGTGTGTAGGGGGGTCATTTTTAGGGGGGGTAGTGATGTGGGGGTAATTTTTAGGGGGTAAGAGTGTGAAGGCGTCTTTTTCGGGGGGTGATAGGGTGTGTAAGGGTCTTTTTTAGAGGGGGGGGGGGGTTTACTCTCTCACCAGCCACAACCCTCTCACTCTCCCCATATTCACAGTTGCGACGGTCGAGGGCGCGTAACCTTACCCTCTCCATATTCACAGTTACAACGGTCGAGGGCGCGTAACCTTACCTCCCCAATAATCACAGTTGCAAAGGTCGAGGGCGTCGTAACCTTACCTCCCCGTATTCACAGTTACAACGGTCGAGGGCGCTTAACCTTACCCTCCCCATATTCACAGTTACAACGGTCGAGGGCGCGTAACCTTACCTCCCCAATAATCACAGTTGCAAAGGTCGAGGGCGTCGTAACCTTACCTCCCCGTATTCACAGTTACGACGGTCGAGGGGGCGTAACCTTACCCTCCCCATATTCACAGTTACAACGGTCGAAGGCGAGTAACCTTACCTCCCCAATAATCACAGTTGCAAAGGTCGAGGGCGTCGTAACCTTACCTCCCCGTATTCACAGTTACGACGGTCGAGGGGGCGTAACCATACCCTCCCCGTATTCACAGTTGCGACGGTCGAGGGGTCGTAACGAAGGCAGCGTCGGGAGTGGCGGCGAGAGCTCAGGGTCCACCACGCCGCGCCACCGCCAATACGTGATGCACAACAAGGCGCCGCTCTGGAACGAGAACTCCCAAGTCTACCAACTCGATTTTGGCGGCCGCGTCACGCAAGAGTCTGCCAAGAATTTCCAGATTGAGTTTAAAGGAAAGCAGGTGAGTTAGAGTGAGAGGGTGTGTGTGTGTGTGTGAGAGAGAGAGAGAGAGAGAGAGAGAGAGAGAGAGAGAGAGAGAGAGAGAGAGAGAGAGAGAGAGAGAGAGAGAGAGAGAGAGAGAGGGGGTTTCCAGTACTTTTTTTCCATCTTCCAGGACTCTAAACTTATCTGGATTTATATTTTTCTACTACTACCACTACCACTACCACTACTATTCTACTACTACTACTACTACTACTACTACTACTACTACTACTACTACTACTACTAACTACCTACTACTATTCTACTACTACTACTACTACTACTACTACTACTACTACTACTACTACTACTACTACTACTACAACCACTACTACAACCACTACTACTACTACTACTATTACTACTTCCCCTACTACTACTATTAGTCTACTACTACTACTACTACTACTACTACTACTACTACTACTACTACTACTACTACTACTACCACTACTACTACTACTACTACTACAACCACTACTACTACTACTACTACAACCACTACTACTACTACTACTACTACTACTACTACTACTACTACTACTACTACTACTACAACCACTACTACTACTACTACTACTACTACTACTACTACTACTACTACTATAAATGATATTTCCAATGCCAGTAATAAATTTAATTATGTTCTTTATGCAGATGACACCAATCTGCTCTTACAGGATAACAACTTAGATCACTTGAATGCGGTGTTAAATACTGAACTAGAAAAAATTAGTAAATGGGTTTCAGCTAACAAATTAAAGGTAAATATTACAAAAACTAATTATATGCTATTTCAAAATCGATCTGTAGTATACAACATGGGTCCAGTATATATGGATGGGTGTGAACTAAAGAGGGTTGCATGTACAAAATTTTTGGGGGTTATCATAGATGAAAACTTGAATTGGAAAAATCATATTCAATCAGTCTGCTTAAAATTGTCAAAAACTTGTGGAATATTATACAAAATTCGTTACAATTTAACAACTGATGCTTTAAAAAGTATATATTATTCCCTGTGTTATCCTCTTATTATATATTGTGTGTCCATCTGGGGTTGTACGTGGCCGTCAAATGTAAAGGAAATTATTGTCACTCAGAAGAAATTGATCAGAACCATAACATATAGAGGAAAACATGACTCTACACACTTTTTATTCAATGAGTTAAAATTACTAAAATTTGAATTACTACTTAAATATTTTTGTCTTCTCACTGTTTATAATGATTTAAATGATAATAGTAACAACAGAAAAATATTTAGAATGATTCATCACAGCCTAGGTACCAGAGGTAACAATGTTAACTTGTTATGTCCACAACCAAGAACAACACTGTACAAATTTTCTATATATTGTTTTGGCCCGAAATGTTGGAACGCATTACCAGATGACATCAAAACAGCAAATAATCTCAATATATTTAAATTTAAACTTAAACAGTATTTATATAATTTACAAAGTCAAGTTCTTATAGATTGAAAATGAAAATACAGTAAATTTGTGCTCCTGAAATTTAGGTACTTTTTTTATATAAAAAAAAACCTGTTTTCACTGAGTTTATATTTTTGTATGTTAATCTTTATTTGTAAATTATTGCCGTCATCGTATTCGCATTTAGATTATGTTAACTGATTTTATGTCTGCTAAGGAGCTCATGCTCAGCAGACTAATGCCTATAAAATGTGTATATATTTATTTATGTGTATATAATTGTTATTTGGCAATAAACTCTATAAACTATAAACTATAAAACTACTACTACTACTACCACTACTACCACATCTACTACTACTACTACTACTACTACTACTACTACTACTACTACTACTACTACCACTACTATACTACTACTACTACCACCACTACTATTACTACTACTACTACCACCCCTACTACTACTACTACTACTACAACCACTACTACTATTACTACTACTACTACTACTACTACAACCACTACTACTACTACTACTACTACTACTACTACTACTACTACTACTACATACTACAACCACTACTACTACTACTACATACTACAACCACTACTACTACTACTACTACATACTACAACCACTACTACTACTACTACTACATACTACAACCAATACTACTACTACTACATACTACAACCAATACTACTACTACTACTACTACATCCTACAACCACTACTACTACTACTACATACTACAACCACTACTACTACTACTACTACTACTACTACATACTACAACCACTACTACTACTACTACATACTACAACCACTACTACTACTACTACTACATACTACATACTACTATTACTACTACATACTACAACCACTACTACTACTACTACTACATACTACTATTACTACTACTACTACCACCACTACTACTACTACTACTACTACATACTACAACCACTACTACTACTACTACTACTACTACATACTACAACCACTACTACTACTACTACTACATACTACAACCACTACTACTACTACTACTACTACTACTACTACCACCACCCCTGCTACTACTACTACCACTACTTCCACCCCTACTACTACCCCTACGACTACTACCTTTTTCTTGTTTCCAGGTGATGCAGTTTGGACGCATCGATGGGAATGCGTACACTCTCGACTTTCAGTACCCGTTCAGCGCTGTGCAGGCCTTTGCCGTGGCCCTGGCTAATGTCACACAGCGGCTGAAGTGATATAGGATGTACCCAGAGAGACAGGTAATTATAATAGATGCGTGTGTGTGTGTGTGTGTGTGTGTGTGTGTGTGTGTGTGTGTGTGTGTGTGTGTGTTATGTTTATAGATAATGTGGGATGTTATTTTTGTATCTCTTTTCATGCATTCGTATTTTTTGTCTTTTAATTAATTCTTTTCCTTTTTCTTCCTTCCTTCCTTCATTCATTCATTCATTCATTCCTCCCTTCCTTCCTTCCTTCATTCCTTCCTTCCTTCCTACCTTTCCAACACTACGAATACCTTGAAAACAACTGAAACATTATCTAAAACTTTAAAAAATCCACCTAAACACTTCCTAAAACTACCAAAAAACATTGAAACCTCTCTCTCTCTCTCTCTTCTCCTCCTCTCCTCTCTCTCTCTCTCTCTCTCTCTCTCTCTCTCTCTCTCTCTCTCTCTCTCCTCTCTCTCCCTCTCTCTCTCTCTCTCTTTCTCTCTCTCTCTCCCCCCCCCCCCACAGGCCACACACAGTCATAGCGTTGTGGTTCTTGAATTCTGGTAAGACCGTCCCACAGCCCTCCCCTATCACAGCAGCCACACCACAGCAAGCAACCCCTACCGCAGCAACCCACCACAGCAAGTCACCCCCACCACAGCAGCAAGAAAAGAAGAAGATCGTCCGCCATATAGCCACCTCACTATAGAAAAATTAACCACATGCTTTTTCTGGCCATTCATTTTATCACAGCACTGGAGAATTCGAGTTTTGTTTTTGTTTTTTGCTACTATTGCTGCTACTGTTGTTGTTGTTGTTGTTGCTATACTCATTTTTGTACCGTGGGTAATGAGGAAGAAGAGGAGGAGGTGGTGGTTAAGGAGAGAGGAAGAGAAGAGGAGGAAGATGAAAGGGGTAAAAGAAGAGAAGAGAAAGTGAAAGATAGGAAGATTAAAAGAAGATAGGAGGTGGAAGATAATTAAGAGAAAGAGGAAAAGGAAGAGAATTTAAAGAACTATGGAAAAGATGTGAAAAAAAGTGATATTGTTATGAGAAAATTGGAAAGAGTGAATTTAAAGAAAAAAAAGTTAACCCTTCACGCCCAGATCTTTCCTTGGCTATAAAAAAATTGTATGTTCTCGAGCCATAAAATTGCAAAAAGTAACTGAATATACCAAATTAGTTAGTGGACAAGGATACTAAACAGGTCATAGCTATAAAACGTTGCTTATATTCACTAGAAATCGTCTAATGGCACCCAAATTACAATGGAAATTACGTTCTGGGCCTTATTATATCAAGGGGTTAAGAGAATATTGGAAAGAGTGAATTTGAAGAAAGACAGATTGAGGAAGAAGAGAGAAGGAAATAAAGAAGTAAAGAAGAAGAAGAAGAAGAAGAAGAAGAAGAAGAAGAAGAAGAAAAGAATGAGAATTGTATACAAATATCACACAATTGTTCACAACTCAAATATTGTTAAGTTAGCCCCTTCACGCCCAGATCTTTCCATTAATATATAAAATAGTCTGTTATGAGCCATGAAATCTCGAAAAATAGTAGAAATATATCAATTTAGCTAGTGGGCAAGGATACTAAACAGGTCATAGCTATAAAATATTGCTTATAGTCACTAAAAATCGTCTAATGGTACCCAAATTACAATGGAAATTACGTTCTGGGCCGCAAGGGGTTAAAAAGTAGTGATTATTGAAAATTGAGATCGAAAAATTATACGAGAATGTTAACTTTGATTTGGTTGATTGAAAATAATTGAGGAGATTTTTTGTTGATGAAAAAAATAATTGGAAATGAAAATAATGTTTGTAATGTTTGTGTTGGAATGATGATTAGAGAAAGGAAAATATATATGATTAATTATTTTATTAGATAGAAAAATATGGAAAAAGAAGACGAATTTTATGAACGTAATAATTATATGGTATGGATTATATTGCTACGGACATATTTTTTTGTGAATAGCTATCATTATTATCATTATTATTATTATTATTAAACATTGTATTATATATATGCTAATGTTAATATTAAATTATATGAATGAAAAAATGTAAAATAGTTATGAATAAGCCGTCGATGATTAATAACTGTTGCTATTATTATTATTATTATTATTATTATTATTATTATTATTATTATTATTATTATTATTATCATGTATTTCTGTGATCATTTGTTAGTTCTTTTGTTAATATTATTTTTGTTTTTGTTTTATAAGTTAAGAGAAAGAAAAAAAGCTAAATAGAGAGAATATAGTGTGTGTGTGTGTGTGTGTGTGTGTGTGTGTGTGTGTGTGTGTGTGTGTGTGGTGTGTGTGTGTGTGTGTGTGTGTGTGTGTGTGTGTGTGTGGTTCGATAATGTAACAGTAAACGAAATGTAATGTTTTTATCATGTTATTTTGTCTATTAACTCTCTCTCTCTCTCTCTCTCCTCTCTCTCCTCTCTCTCTCTCCTCTCTCTCTCCTTCTCTCTCTCTCTCTCTCTCTCCTCTCTCTCTCCCTCCTCTCTCTCTCCTCTTCTTCTCTCTCTCTCTCTCTCTCTCTCCTCTCTCTCTCTCTCTCTCTCTCATAACCCAATTAGTGAGTACAACCAAAGCTAAAACAGAGAGTCATAGTTTTAAGTCACACATAAGTCACACATAAGTCACACATAAGTCACACAGCTGTTAACTTAGCATTGCCAAAGACTTAGTCGATATTATGTTAAATGTCTTCTATATTGTTAATGTTTTTTGTATATAATTTTTTTTCTTCATTATTTTACGCATTGTTATGTATTCATGTAGTTGTATTTTACAGGGCCTGAGCTACACTCTTATGGCCCCGTCTCCATAGCTACCGTAGATAACACTATAGTCGCCAGTCACTCGCCACTGCACTAATGTCGCCAGGCACAATATATTACGAAGTTTAGCATCACTACAGACTTTTATGTGTCACTGAAGATGCATGCACAGTAGTTTATATTATGTACATCACACTACATGTTTTCAGTGGCACATAAAAGTCTGTAGTGATGCTAAAATTCGTAATAAATTGTGCCTGGCGACCTTAGTGCAGTGGCGAGTGACTGGCGACTATAGTGTTATCTACGGTACATTTTCATTTTGCTTCCTTAGTGCTTCTTAGTGTTGGGGGAAACCACCACCCCCGGGAGGCGGGTCACAAACCCCGGCTAACACCCACACCCGGTACCCATTCACTGCTGGGTGGACAGGGGCTCGGGTTTTAAGGAGACCGCCCATCTTTCTCCGCTCCGCCCGGGGATCGAACCCGGGACCTCCAGATTGTGAACCAAGCGTGCTAACCACTACACTACAGAGTACCGGTATGTATGTATGTATGTGTGTATGTATGTATGTGTGTATGTATGTATGTATGTGTGTGTGTGTATTTATGTATGTATGTATGTATGTATGAGTGTGTGTGTATGTATGTATTATGTATGTATGTATGTATGTATGAGGTTAGGAACGAAAGCAATGTAAGAAAGTTCAAGTTATATACAAGGTCATGGAGTTATATACAGTATGGGTTATGTATATCTAGAGTTCAGAATTGGAGGTTATATACACAGTTATATACACGTTTTGATCATGTCTTGTATTGATTTTGGAAGTCGAGGTCAGAGTTTGAAGTTATATACGCGTTTTGATCACGTATTGCAAGGGTTGTGTAAGTTAAGGTCACAGTTTGGAATTATAGACACGTTCTAATCATGTATGGAAAGGGTTGTGTACGTTCGTTGGGCTCATAATTGGAGGCTCTACTACTACTACTACTACTACTACTACTACTACTACTACTACTACTACTACTACTACTACTACTACTACTACTACTACTACTACTACTCTACTACTACCACTACTACTACTACTACTACTACTACTACTACTACTACTACTACTACTACTACCACTACTACTACTACTACTACTACAACCACTACTACCACTACTACTACAACCACTACTACCACTACTACTACCACTACTACCACTACTACTACTACCACTACTACTATTACCACTACTACCACCACTACTACCACCACTACTACCACCACTACTAATACTACTACGTAATACACTACCACTATACTACTATACTACTACTCTACTACACTACACTACTACTATATTAGTATGTATAATATTATGTGTATTATAATACTAGTATGTGTGTCTATGTATTTATGTACTGTATTATGTATTATGAGTTGTTGTATGTATATATAATCTATGTACTGTAATTATGTATGTACACGAGTTAGACCACAAGCCAATGTACTATAAGTTCAAGTTATATACAGGTCCATGGAGTATATACAGTATGGGTATGTATATCTAAGTTCAGAATTGACGTTACTATACCAGCTATATACACGTTTTGATCACTGTCTTGTATTGATTTGAACGTCAGGTCAGAGTTTAAAGTATATATACTCTATTGACTCACGTATTGCAAGGGTGTGTAAGTTAAGGCACTATTGAATTATAGACTACGTTCTAATCATGTATGAAAGGTTGTTACGTTCGTTAGGCTCATATTGAGCTCTACTACTACCTACTACTACTACTACTACTACTACTACTACTACACTACTACTACTACTACTACTACTACTACTACTACTACTACTACTACTACTACTACTACCACCACTACTACTACTACTACTACCTACTACTACTACTAACTACTACTACTACTACCACTACTACTACTACTACTACTACAACCACCTACTCTACACACTACTACTCACACACCACTACTACCACTACTACTACCACTACTACCACTACTACTACTACCACTACTACTATTACCACTACTACCACCACTACTACCACCACTACTACCACCACTACTACTACTACTACTACTACTAATACTAATACTAATACTACTAATACTAATACTACTACTACTACTACTACTACTACTACTACTACTACCACTACTACTACAACCACTACTACCACTTCTACTATTACCACTACTACCACTACTACTACTACTACTACTACTACTACTACTACTACTACTACTACTACTACTACTATTACTATTACTATTACTATTACTACTACCACTACTACACTACTACTATTACCACTACTACCACCACTACTACTACCACTTCTAACCTTACAGCAAGGGTTGTGTAAGTTAAGGTCACAGTTGGAATTATATACACGTTCTAATCTTGTTTTAAAAGGGTCATGTACGTTTGTTGAGCTCAGAATAGGAGGTTTTAAACACGTTCTGATCTTGTTTATATGAGCCAAAGATATTACACACGTACAGGCTGTATTCTTGTTTACAATGAGGTCTAATCAGCTACGAGAACAAAAATATTACAATGATAATTATTACTTCATATGTCATTAATGCGGAATATCTACATTGTTTCGTATATATTGTCAATTATTATATATTTTCTGCTTCTTCTCCCATTTCTCCATCATCATTGTCATCATTATCATCTTCTTTTTCTTCTTTATCATCATCATCATCATCATCATCAGCATCATCATCATCTTCGTAACTTTCTATACCCTTACAAAATCTATTGCACTCCATCTTTTGCCTCTTATTTCTCTTATATTCCTTCATTCTTCCTTCATTTCCTTCATGTTTTTGCTCCTTCATTCTCCCCTCATACATACTGTCCTCATATCTGTGTTCATTATCATACCATATAAACCCTTAAAACACATGTATTTCTCCCTATTTCTTCCTTTTAATAAAGTTTTCCCTATTCAAATTGTCGCGGCATCTCACGGAACCTTTAGTCAATCTCACACACGGGACGGTCACATATTAAATAAACAAACCATTTCTTATTTATCAACTAATTTACACTAAAACGAACCTTAAAATTACATTATTTGATTTTATGTAACATTTATTGATACTAATGCACAGTAAATGGAGTTAGGAAACGTACATAGATGGAGATTAGCTAAACAAACATGTCCTCTCTCTCGGCCTCAAAACAATAACAAGCGAGTGAGGGAAGTGTGAATTTTAATTGTGTATTTTCGTGTTTTATTCGCTATGGAGAGTGAGCTAAGCCGTCTCCTTCTACATGAGGTAAGTTAAAGCATTAAAGAATACATAGGGTTAGTTATAAAGCCTCGTATACGTTTATTTTAGTGTGTATAAGGAAAAACATGAGGTGGTGTGGTGTGGTGGTGGTGAAGGTGAAGGAAGAAGTGTCAGAAATGTTGGCGCGTCTTTATATTCGCGCGTCAGAAATGTTGACGTGTCTTTATATTCGCGTTTTCTGTTGCTGTATTTGGTTTTTTTGGTGGTTTTTTAAAGGTTTAATGCTGGATAAATAAGGGAAGAGTTTTTTATGGATAAGGTTTTAGGATAATGGATACGGTATGGGTTTTTTTTAATGTATTTTGGTTATGAGTGAAATTAAGTTGGGTTTTTGCGTGTGTGTGTGTGTGTGTGTGTGTGTGTGTGTGTGTGTGTGTGTGTGTTTTCTACTTAAGATTGTTCAGTTTGCAGTATTTTTATTCTTTATTTTTTATTTCATGTTGATTGTCTAAATGAAGTGGGTATTTATGCGAGAGAGAGAGAGAGAGAGAGAGAGAGAGAGAGAGAGAGAGAGAGAGAGAGAGAGAGAGAGAGAGAGAGAGAGAGAGAGATGAGTGAGTGGTGAGTGAGTGATGGTGAGTGAGAGAGAGAGAGACTAAGTGGGAAAAAGAGAGAAATTCGTGAGTGAGAGCGAGTGAGAGAGAAAAAATGAGTGAGAGCAATGTGGGAGAGAGAGAGAGGAGAGAGAGAGAGAGAGAGAGAGAGAGAGAGAGAGAGAGAGAGAGCGAGAGCGAGAGAGTATGTGTGTGTGTGAGAGAGAGCGAGTGTGTGAGAGAGAGAGAAAGAGAGAGAGAATAGGTTCGTACTCAGCTTTACGTGATCTCAATACTGTTAAGACTTACTGTTACTATTATAAGGTGGTGAGGATATAAGGAAGTGTACACAGTAGCCTATGAATTCCTGATTTACTCGTTTATTGACTAAGTATTCGTTATTTACTATGGTGTGTGTGTGTGTGTGTGTGTGTGTGTGTGTGTGTGTGTGTGTGTTGCATTGACAAATAAAACCAAAGAAAGTGTTGATGGTAATGATTAGAAACACGGAAATCTCTCTCTCTCTCTCTCTCTCTCCTCTCTCTCTTCTCTCCTCTCTCTCCTCTCTCTCTCTCTCTCTCTCTCTCTCTCTCTCTCTCTCTCTCTCTCTCTCTCTCTCTTCCTCTGCTCGCTCGCTCGCTCGCTCGCTCTCTCTCTCTCTCTCTCTCTCTCCTCTCTCGTCTCCTCTCTCCTCTCTCTCTCTCTCTCTCTCTCTCTCTCTGCTCGCTCTCTCTCCTCCTCTCTCTCTCCTCTCTCTCTCTCTCTCTCTCTCTCTCTCTCTCTCTCTCTCTCTCTCTCTCTCTCTCTCTCTCTCGCTCTCTCTCCCTCTCTCTCTCTCTCTCTCTGCTCTCTCTCTCCTCTCCTCTCTCTCCTCTCTCTCTCTCTCCTCTCTCTCTCTCTCTCTCCTCTCGTCTGCACTCTCTCTCTTCTCTCTCTCTCTCTCTCTCCTCCTCTCCTCAGTGATGAGAATCTGATCTTAAAAAATTCTTCTTCCATTTCCTCTCCTCCTCCTCCTCCTCCTCCTTATCTTCCTCCTCCTCCTCTCTCCTCCTCCTCCTCCTCCTCCTCCTCCTCCTCCTCCTCCTCCACGATAGAAATTACAATACACTTATGAAAAAAACGTAAAAATCTAAAAAAAAAAATGAACGAAACTCTACGATACCTTTAAGCCATTTTCGAGCCACGCCACAACGATAGCCACGATAGCCGACCACTTTTTTGTATCGTTTGCTCATTAAGGAGATCAATTTCGTTCAGGTATCTATCGCAGTTTTAGCAATAGTCATAGATTCAAATGTTTTTTTTTTTTTTTTTTTTCAAATCTTTCTTTCTTTTTTTCTTTCAAATCTTTCTTTCTTTTTTTCTTTCAAATCTTTCTTCCTTTTTTTCTTTCAAGTCTTTTTTTTTTTTTTCAAATCTTTCTTTCTTTTTTTCTTTCAAATCTTTCTTTTTTTTTTTTTTTTTCTTTCAAGTCATTCTTTTTATCTTTCGCAATCGTCTCCCTCCAAAATACTGTATAGATATTTTCCATGTAACTACTATAACCGTTTTGAGAGAAAATAAAGATAGGTCGAAAGTGTATATATATTGAAAGATAATGTACCTAAAGTTTGAAGCTTTTAACGTTATCTGATGCTTTTTTTCTTTTCTCTCTCTCTCTCTCTCTCTCTCTCTCTCTCTCTCTCTCTCTCTCTCTCTCTCTCTCTCTCTCTCTCTCTCTCTCTCTCTCTCTCTCTCTCTCTCTCTCTCTCTCTCTCTCTCTCTCTCTCTCTCTCTCTCTCTCGTCAAAGTAAAGCTTATGTATATATAATTTTTTTTATCATATACCAAGGTTTTTTTATATGATACAATTTGTTATGTGTCGCTACGCATTGCCTATATGATGATATTTTTATTAGAATTGAGCCGCTGGTCTACATATACATATATAATAAACATATTTATATTATAGGAACTAGAGACATTATCATTATTATTATCATTATTATTATTATTATTATTTATTATTATGGAAGACTCATGTTAATTTTATATCCTTTATTTATTAATGTATTTGTTAGTTATTATTATATGCATTAGTTTAGCAAGGAGAGTTTTTTATACTGTACATACATACATACAGACAGACATCATTATTGCATTGGAAATTAACTCTTTAAGATAATTATTGTTGTACATTGCGATGTTTTGGATGGACAATATAATAAGAATAATAATGCGATACAGTGCTTGTACTAACACCGACTTTCATTATTATAACCTTTTTGTTATTTTATTTTTTAACCCCTTCACGCCCAGATCTTTCCTTGGCTATGAAAAATCGTCTGTTGTGGAGCCATAAAATTACGCAAAAGTAAGTAAATAAACCAAATTAGCTAGTGGACAAGGATATTAAACAAGTCATATCTATAAAATATTGCTTGTAGTCACTCAAAATCGTCTAAGGGGTTAGTATGAATTGGCGACAGAAACTTATAGAGAGCAAAGTATGATTTTTTTGTCCTATCTGTCTGTTAGTGTCTTTTTTTCTGTCTCTGTCTGTTTTTGTATCTATGTCTTTCTGTGTCTCTGTCTATCTCTATTTCGTCTATTAGTGTGTCTGTCTGTCTGTTTTTTGTATCTTCCTGTCTGTGTCTATCTATTTTTTTATCTACGTGTACAGGGTGTAACACGAGTTTCTGCAAATATTGCGACAGATGATATATCGTATAATTCTAAGTAGAAAATGCTCTATACACATATGTTTTTTGAAGCTTCCTTTAGACGTGAGATGAATTGTAAAAAATCACGGCGGCCGCTATTGTCACAGCGATGGAGGTGCATTCGCGGTTGCCACTCGGGGATATTTTGAATGATTTTTTCAAAATGTTTACTTGAAATGGAACATTAATTTAGCTTTTAACAACACAATTGGTATTAATGGACTTGTTATTTACCAAATAAGCAGTACATGCGAACAGCATGGCGGTAATAAGCAATACTGTAAAAGGCTACTTGGCATCGTCTCTGAGCTGGTGAGAAGGTAGTGACTCGCCTTCCTCCTCCTTCTCGAGTTGGAGCCAGCAGTCACCGCCTGAAGGCGGCGTCACACTAGCACTTTTCCGTCTATTTTTTCCAGCAACTTTCTAAAAACTAAAAAAAAATTGACTGCAAGCCGTCACACACACAATCTTTTGCCTGCACTACCAGTCAGCTGTTCCTGCGACTGTAAATAAACATGGCTCCGACGCCAGGGCAGGCTAGAGTACCTTAGGGCAGGCTATCGCTGGTATACACTTAATTATGTGTATTATATTTATCAATCGTAGACGCTGTCAAACAAGTTAAAATACATACACATATATACATAAAAACAGTAATAGATGAGCGGTCATCAGCCCGCCGCTGGAGCCGAGTCATGCGAGTCATGCGAGAGACTGTTGCCTGTTTTATAAACTGGCTTTTAAATGTATCTACATGTGCAATAGTCACTTGAATATTTTTCATACTTTCAAATGTATTGAATTATATTTTGCAAAAAAATCCTGATTTATATCGAATATCTTTAAAGTAATCACTATGGATTTTGATTTGACTATGAAAGTTGTCTTCAACTTTCCATATGAAGACGATCACGATCGTCTGACTCAGACTGACTGATTCAGACGGACTAACTAGTCAGAGCGAGAAAAAACCAACGGAGATCGTCTAACTAGACGGAAAAAGTGCTAGTGTGACGCCGCCTTAACGGAGCTCCTGGCGGGGATAATACGCCAACCCCCATGGCAGCGGGCCGGGCAGCCCCCCCATGGCCACTCTTCCCCATCATCCCCGACGCGTAGCAGCCTGCTGCGCCCCCCGGGCCCCCACACGGAGAGTGTATCCTGCTGAGTGCCCCGCACTCCTCGTCAGAATGGACAAGCCAGTCCTCGTGCTGCACGCCAGCAGCACGAACACTAGCTCTCCTCTCTTCCGGGAACGGCGAGTGTAGCCATGCCCCTCGCCTCCCGTCTTTTTTGCCCGCAGCCTAGCGCCGCCGCACTAGGCTGCCTCTCTGACGGGCTCAAGTTAGCCCGTGGTCCTCCCCTGCTGGAGGCCCAATAGGGGGAAAAAAAAAAAAAAAATCCTCCTTCTTCCCCTCCTTCCTCCCCCGCTCCAACATGTTGTCAAGTAGCCTTTTACAGTATTGCTTATTACAGCCATGCTGTTGGCATGTACTGCTTATTTGGTAAATAACAAGTCCATTAATGCCAATTGTGTTGTTTAAAGCTAAATTAATGTTCCATTTCAAGTAAAAATTTTGAAAAAATCATTCAAAATATCCCCGAGTGGCAACCGCGAATGCACCTCCATACGTTGCATCGCTGTGACAATAGCGGCCGCCGTGATTTTTTACAATTCATCTCACGTCTAAAGGAAGCTTCAAAAAACATATGTGTATAGAGCATTTTCTACTTAGAATTATACGATATATCATCTGTCGCAATATTTGCAGAAACTCGTGTTACACCCTGTATTTATCAAGTATTTGTCATAAGTTTTCAGTGTAATAAGTGCAATGGTTACCTTCGCTCTAAAACTATCGTAGCCCTACCTTAACTTAGATTTAAGGTATCGTAAAAATAAAGGGAGTTGACTTAAGGTATCGTAAATATAAAGAGAGTTGACTTAAGGTATCGTATAAATAAAAGAAGCTTAGACTTAAGGTATCGTATAAATAAAAGAAGCTTAGACTTAAGGTATCGTATAAATAAAAGAAGCTTAGACTTAAGGTATCGTATAAATAAAAGAAGCTTACTCAAGATATCGTAAAAATAAAGGGAGATGACTTAAGGTATCGTAAATATAAAGGGCACTGATTTAAGGTATCGTAAATATAAAGGGCACTGACTTAAGGTATCGTAAATATAAAGGGCACTGACTTAAGGTATCGTAAATATAAAGGGCACTGACTTAAGGGATCGTAAATATAAAAGGAATTGACTTAAGGTATCGTAAAAATAAAGGGAGTTGACTTAAGGGATCGTAAAAATAAAAGGAATTGACTCAAGGTATCGTAAATATAAAGAGAATTGACTTAAGGTATCGTAAAAATAAAGGGAGTTGACTTTAGCTATCGTAAAAATATAAGGAATTTACTTAAGGGATGGTAAAAATAAAAGGAATTGACTTAAGGTATCGTAAAAATAAAGGGAATTGACTTAAGCTATCGTAAAAATAAAGGGAGTTGACTTTAGTTATCGTAAAAATAAAGGGAATTGACTTAAGCTATCGTAAAAATAAAGGGAGTTGACTTTTGGTATCGTAAATATAAAGGGAATTGACTTAAGGTATCGTAAAAATAAAGGGAATTAACTTAAGGGATCGTAAAAATAAAGGAAATTGACTTAAGGGATCGTAAAAATAAAGGAAATTGACTTAAGGTATCGTAAAAAAAAGGGCACTGACTTCAGGTATCGTAAATATAAAGGGAGTTGACTTAAGTTATCGTAAAAATAAAAGGAATTGACTTAAGGGATCGCAAAATTAAAGGGAATTGACTTAAGGGATCGTCAAAATAAAGGGAATTGATATAAGGGATCGTAAATATACAGGGAATTGACTTAAGAGATCGTAAATATAAAGGGAATTGACTTAAGGTATCGTAAATATAAAGGGAGTTGACTTAAGGGATCGTAAAAATAAAGGGAATTGACTTTAGGTATCGTAAAAATAAAGGGAGTTGACTTAATCAATCAATCAATAATTGGGGGCATACGCCGGGGGGCGCGTCGCCTCGCCCACCCTACGACGCCACTCCCGGGGGTCACCACGCGCGAGCTCCCATGCAGGATTCTTTCCCATACCAAGCAGCTCTCGACAAGAAACATCAACTTGCCCCAGCCACGAGCCTTGTGGGCGCCCCCTTGGCCTCCTCCATGCCGGATTGTCTCTTACAGATACAACCCGATGGGAAGGATCGGTTTCAGGGTAGCGTGCCACATGCCCATATAGCCGTAGTTGGCGCTGACGGACTATGCAGGTAATAGGCCTCGATTCAGTCTCACGGTGCAATCGCTGATTCGACACGTAATCATCCCAGCGATACCCCATGATTCTGCGAAGACACTTATTACCAAAGGCATTGATTCGTCTCTTCAAGTCACTATTTAGTGTCCATGTCTCACAACCATAGAATAAGACAGGGATCACAAGCGACTTGAAGATCCGGATCTTTGTCCTCCTGCACAGGTACCGACAACGCCAAATACTCCCGCTGAGCGAGTCCATAACACCGTGGGCTATGCCAACCCGCCGTAAGACTTCTTGACGTGACCCGCCGTCATTATGGACTGCGCTACCAAGGTATGTAAAACTTTCCAAGATCTCAATGTCCTC
>JACEEZ010019641.1:47500-55000 GCA_016584305.1 Chionoecetes opilio
ACTACTACTATTTAACTACTACTACTACTACTACAACTCCTACAACTACGGGCCTACTACTACTACAAACTACTATTTACTACTACTACTGAAACTACTACTACAAACTATTACCACCAAAAACTACTACAAATACTACACTCTAAAAAACGGCTACAAACCTACAAACTACTTTTACCACCACCACTACTATTTACTACTACTACTACTACAAACTCTACAACTACTATTTACAACAAAACTACAAACAAACAAATATTTACTACTCTACTACTACAAACAAACTACTACTACTACTACTCCCTCAACTATTTTCCCCAAATTCCCACTACTACTATTCCAAATACTACTCCAAACTACAACTACTCCATTACCACCACCATTTACTATTACCAAACCCACCACTACTCTACACTACTACTACTACAAACTACTACAAATTTACCACAAACTACTACAACTACTACCCTACTACTCCCAAATACTCCTCTACTACTCCTACTACTACTAAAAAATACTACTACTAATACTATACTTTTCCCCACCACCACTACTACTACACTACTATATTTCTACTACTCTTTTTACCACCACCACTACTATACTAAAAACTTTTAAAAAAATTAAACATTGAATTTTTTAAATTTAAATCAATAAAAACAAAAATGCTGTATTTTTTTAAAAGGGATAAAAGGGAAAAAATTTAAAAGGGCAATTTTAAATTGATCTGTGTGGAGATAAATAGCCGGGGGAATATTCCCAAGTATTTAGGTTACGGTATCCAAAAAAACTGAGTGATGAGGAAAATATAGTTTTTTGGGTTTTACGGGTTTTTTAAACGCAAAATTAAATTATATTATTTTAAAAAAAAATTTCAAAAAATTTTTTTCCAGTCAGACTTCATGTTCCTTTTAAATTCATTTTGTCTCCCAGATTTGGTCTGGCCTTATGGCGCCCTCTTAGAATAAAAAAAAAAATTTGCTAAAAGACTTTTCCAGACAGCTAGCTTACCAAAGCCCTAAAAAAGTTTTTTGTTTCTCCCAAAAGCTACCACAGAAAACCATGAGAGGGGCAAAAACAGAAAATGAAATTTGTTTTTCCCCAACATTAAAATCCCATATGTACGGGGCAAATTTTTTAAAAGAGAATTTTTGGCCCAAATCAATAATTCCCCCCTTTAAAAGGGTTTGTTTCCCCCTTTTTAAAGAACGGAAAATCCCACGGGCCCCCCCATATTTTTAAATTATTTAGAGTTTTTATAACAAAATTTGATAAAATTGACCTAAAACCATTAAAGCTAGAAGCCGGGGTAAAAAAACATAAACCCCCTGGCCGTCTAACCACTAGGCACCAAACTTTAAGATTAAAATAACGCAGGTAGCGCTTGAAATGTTAAAATTTTTAATAATTTGGTAAATTTAATTTTTAATTTTGAATGATTTTTTTAATCTTTTTAGATGGAATTTAAGCCTTTTAGCTTTATATTTTATTTTGTCCCTTATATAAAAGTACAGTAAAAATTTTAGTTTTTTAATAACCCTTTCCCCTTTCATAAAATTATTTATGCATCGATTGAAACTGTATACTAATATATACGAAATAAAAGGGTGATTATGATGTGAGATGATGATACTACTACTAACCCACACTACTACTATTTCCACCACCAAATACACTATAATACTACTACTACCCACTACAACTCTAAAACAACCCACACAAAAACAACAACTACTCTACTACACTACTTTCTACTACTTTCCACCACTACTACTTACTACTACTTTCTACTAAATACTACTAACTACTACTACTACTTTCTACTACTACTATTTACCAATACTGGGGACACTACTACTCTACTACCCACTACTATACTTCTACTACCCACCTTTCTACTAAAAATAATAATAATAAATAATAAAATAAAAATAATATTACCACTACTACTACTTTCTAACTCACTTTTTACTCCTTCTACTAAATTTTAAAATAATACTTTCTACTACTACTAAATACTAAATACACATCGTTTTTAAAACCCGTGCTAACAATCTAAAATTTCTTTTCTTTGGGTAGTTTTCCCTATATTTCCAAAGAAGGGGTTATGGGCCCTTAATGCACCACTCTTTTTTTACCTTTTTAACAATGGGGCCTCCCCTTTTCTCTCTCTCTCTCTCCTCTCCTCTCCCTCCCCTCTCTCTCTCTCTCTCCCCTCTCCCCCCTCTCTTCTTTTCTCTCTCTCTCCCCCTTTCCCCTCTTCCTCTCTCTCTCTATCTCTCTCTCTCTCTCTCTTCCCCTTGTTAAGGAATTCTGTTTGTTGATTATTGATAAAGTTAGGTCGAATAAGGCGACAGTGTTGTTTGTGTGTTGTTTTTTGTGTTTGTGTTTGTGGTGTGTGTGTGGTGTGTGTGTGTGGGGTGTGTGTTTTGTGTGTGTGTGTGGGGGGTGTGGGTGTGTTTTCTGTTTTTTTTTGTCTTTTTTCATTTTCAATAACACTCTATTACAACACTTTCTACTACTACTAAATACTAATACTAAAACTACTACTACTACTACCTCTAATACTACTACTTACTACTAATTAAATAAATACTACTACTACTAACTACTACTACTACACTGCTGCTATTTCACTACTACTACCACTATACTACTACTACTACTACTACAAATACTACTACTACCCACTAACTACTACTACTACCTACTAAATACTATACTACTACTCTGGGTGCTATTTCTACCACTACTACTCTACTAATACTACTAATAAAATAAATACTTTCTGGGGTGCTGCTGCTATTACTACCACCTACCCTACTACTACTAAATACTAACTACTACTACACTAACACTACTACTAAATACTACTCTACTCTAAATACTACCCACTACGACTACTACTACTACTACTGCTGCTATTTTACTACTACTCCTTTCTACCACCCCCACTACTAAACTAATACTACTACACTAATACAAATGGTAATGCTACTACTAATGATGATATAAATAATGGTAAAGATAAATTTTAAATTGGATTGTAAAATTTTCAATATTTAGTAGTAAGTATATTTGTAGTAGAGTAGTAGTATAATAGTAGCAGTATTTCTGTTGTTAATGGGGAGTAGTAGTACAGTGGGGATGGTTAATTACAGCATAAACTACTTGTTAGATTAAATTGGGGTAATTATGGGACAGAAAAATTTGAAATCTTCCCCTTTACCCCCTTTAGACCCAGAGCGTAATTTTTCCCTTGTAATTTGGGTAACCTTAGACGACCCTTTTTTGTGACTTAAGCAAAAATTTTATAAAATATGGGGCCCGTTTTTTTAAACCTTACCACCCCTAATTTGGGATTATTTCAGTTTCTTTTCGTTATTTTTTGGGGTAAAAACAGACGTTTTATATAGCAAAGGAAAGATCTGGGGGTGAAGGGGTTGATATTAAGCTTATGTTCCGACAGTCTATCTATCTAGTTGTGTGTTTGTCTGTTATGAGTCAATGTATGTGTTTCTACCCATGTATATTGTCCTTTCCCTTCCTTCACACCCCCCCCCTCTCTCTCTCTCCTCTCTCTCTCTCTCTCTCTCTTCTCTCTCTCTCCTCTCCTCTCTCTCTTCCTCTCTCTCTCTCTCTACAACCCTTTTCTCTCTTTTCTCTCTCTCTCTCTCCCTTTTCTCCTCTCTCTCTTCCTCTCTCTCCTCTCTCCTCTCTCCTCCTCTCTCTCTCTCTCTTCTCTCTCTCTCTCTCTCCTCTCTCTCTCTCTCTCTCTCTACCTTCTCTCTCCTCTCTCCTCTCTCTCTCCTCTCTCTCTCTCTCCTCTCTCTCTCTCTCTCCTCTCTCTCTCTCTCTCTCTCTCTCTCTCTCTCCTCTCTCTCTCGCTCTCTCCTCTCTCTCTCTCTCTCATCTCTCTCTCTCTCTCTCTCGTTCTCTCTCTCTCTTCTCCTCTCTCCTTCTCTCCTCTCTCTCTCTCTCTCTCTCTCTCTCTCTACAACCCTTTTTTCTTCTTTTTCTCTCTCTCTCTCTCTCTCTCTCTTCCTCTTCTCTCTCTCTCTCTCTCTCTCTCACCCTTTTTATTTTCTCTCTCTCTCCTCTCTTCTCTCCTCTCTCTCCTCTCTCTCTCTCTCTCTCTCCTCCTCTCTCTCTCTCTCTCTCTCCTCTCTCTCTCTCTCTCTCTCTCTCTCTCTCTCCTCCTCCTTTCTCTCTCTCTCTCTCCTCTCTCTCTCTCTCTCTCTCTCTCTATCTCTCTCTCTCCTCTCTCTCTCCTCCCTCTCTCTCTCCTCTCCTCTCTCTCTCTTCTCCCTTCTCTCTCCCTCTCTCCTCCCTCTCTTCCCTCTCTCCTCTCCTCTCTCTTCTCTCTCTCTCTCTCCTCTCTACATAAAGTTGCTCCGAAAGACAGTTACTTACCCCCTTTCCCTTCCCTTCCCTTCCCTTCCCTTCCCTCCCTTCCTCCCTTCCCTTTCCTTCCATCCCTTTCCCCCTCCCATCCCTTCCCTTCCCTTCCCTTCCCTTCCCTTCCCTTCTTTGCCTCGCCTCCCCCTCCCTCCCCTCCCCTCCCCCTCACCTCATGCCCTAATGTAACCAATCCGGCACGCCCCTTTGCTCCCCTCCCGGCCAATCACACACGCCCCCGCCCCGCGCCCACAGCCAATAGCAGCCCGCCTCTCCCAGTCTCTCTCAGCCAATGGCATCACTGTATTGTCTTATGCGCGACTCGTGACGTATATATATTTTTTTTTTATAGTTTTTTATTTAAGTGTATTTTTTTTTTCTCTGCCTTCCAAAATGATATGTTTATTTTTTTTAGGTATATTGATTTTTTTAGGTATATTATGTTTTTAGGTATATTATGTTTTTAGGTATATTATGTTTTTAGGTATATTATGTTTTTAGGTATATTATGTTTTTAGGTATATTTTTTTTTTAGGTATATTATTTTTTTAGGTACTTTTTTTTAGGTATAATTTTTTTTAGGTACATTTTTTTAGGTATATTATTTTTTTAGGTACATTTTTTTAGGTATATTATTTTTTTAGGTACATTTTTTTAGGTATATTATGTTTCAGGTATATTATTTTTTTTTGGTAAATTATTGTTTTAGGTACATTTTTTTAGGTACAATTTTTTTGGTATATTATTTTTTAGGTAATTAATTTTTTTTGGTTTATATTTTTAGGTATAATTTTTTAGGTATATTATTTTTTTAGGTATATTATTTTTTTAGGTACATTTTTTTGGGTATATTATTTTTTTAGGTATTTTGTTTTTAAGTTTTTTTTTCTCTGCCTTCATATATTTTTTTTTTTTGTATATTATAGTTTTTTGCAGTTTTTTTAAAGTATATTATATTTTTTTTCTCTGCCTTCCATATTTTGTTATAGTTTTTTGGGGGGTATATTATAGTTTTTATTCTGGTTTTTTTATTATTCATATCGTGGGTTTTTTTCTCGTTTATAAGTCGTGGTTTTTTTCTTCCATTTTTCAATTCTTTCGTTTTTTTCATATATTCGTTGGTTTTTTTGGTTTTGTAGTGTTTTTTGAGCGATATGTAATGGGTTTTTTTATTCCATTTTTTTTTTTTTAGTTTTAAGACATTTTTGTATGAAATAAATTAATGTTTTTTTTTCCTTTTTTTGTTTTGTTCATATCGTTTCGTTTTATTTTAAGTAGTTAGTTGCTTTGTTTGACTTGTTTTTTTCTCTCTCTCTCTCTTTCTCCCTCTCTCTCTCGTCTCTCTCCTCTCTCTCTCTCTCTCTCTCTCTCTCTCTCTCTCTCTCTCTCTCTCTCTCTCTCTCTCTCTCTCTCTCTCTCTCTCTCTCACTGTGTCGAAGAAAATGAATGAACTTGTGAGTGTGTGTGTATGTACGTGTGTGTGTGTGTGGTGTGTGTGTGTGTGTGTGTGTGTGGTGTGTTGTGTGTGTGTGTATGTGTGTGCGTGCGTGCGTGGGCGGGGAGGTGTCTTAAGGCTAACCAGTGGCTCTTGCTCTCAGTCATTCGTCGCCCTCCCTCCCGTCATCATCTTGACTCCCTACTACTACTAACTACTACTACTACTACTACTACTACTACTACTACTACTACTACTTGCTCTATTGTAAGGTAAAAGATACTAGTTTGATAAGCATGTTTTTTTTCTGGGGGGATATTGTGCTATGTATCTCTCTCTCTCTCTCTCTCTCTCTCTCTCTCTCTCTCTCTCTCTCTCTCTCTCTCTCTCTCTCTCTCTCTCTTACACCTTGGTTCGAGTCCATCTCACGACCCGGTAGACACTCAGCCAACCTTCCTTCATTATCTAGTTAACTAATACCTGTGGGAAGGAATGCAAGCGATAGGTAACTAGTAACTTGTATTAACTAGTACCATAACTAGTACCATTAACTAGTACCACAACTAGTACCATTAACTAGGCCATAGTGATTGTGTTCTCGCGGGATCAACTTTAAAAGAGAAAAAATCATAATAATAATCATTTAAAACACAAAAACTTCAAATCCAACAATTCATTACACAGAAAAACTTCTTGAACATATATTTTTCTATTAGTTAATTGAATGACAGGCGATTTTTATTATATATATGGACAGTTTTTACGGATTTGTGATCGAAGAAATTTTCCAGCCGCAAAGAGGGCTGCAGAAAGTTGACTGAGATTGTTGGCAGTCACTTTTTTGCCCTTTGACCACGTAATTATTAGTCGTAGAGTAACTATTAGTCCTAGAGTAACTATTAGTCTACTATTAATCCTACCGTAGATAACACTATAGTCGCCAGTCACTTGCCACTCACTATGTCGCCAGGCAAATATATTACGAATTTGGCATCACTACTGACTTATGTGCCACTGAGACATGTAGTGTGATGTACAAATATAACTACTGTGTATCATCTTCCAGTGCACATACAAATCAGTAGTGATGCTAAAATTCGTAATATATTGTGCCTGGCGACATTAGTGCAGTGGCAAGTGACTGGCGACTAAAGTGTTATCTATGGTAGTCCTAGAGTAACTATTAGTCCTAGAGTAACTATTAGTCCTAGAGTAACTATTAGTCCTAGAATAACTATTAGTCCTAGAGTAACTATTAGTCCTAGAGTAACTATTAGTCCTAGAGTAACTATTAGTCCTAGAGTAACTATTAGTCCTAGAGTAACTATTAGTCCTAGAGTAACTATTAGTCCTAGAGTAACTATTAGTCCTAGAGTAACTATTAGTCCTAGAGTAACATATTAGTCCTAGAGTAACTATTAGTCCTAGAGTAACTATTAGTCCTAGAGTAACTATTAGTCCTAGAGTAACTATTAGTCCTAGAGTAACTATTAGTCCTAGAGTAACTATTAGTCCTAGAGTAACTATTAGTCCTAGAGTAACTATTAGTCCTAGAAGTAACTATTAGTCCTAGAGTAACTATTAGTCTAGAGAAAACTATTAGTCCTAGAGTAACTATTAGTCCTAGAGTAACTATTAGTCCTAGAGTAACTTTTAGTCCTAGAGTA
>JACEEZ010019641.1:60000-61848 GCA_016584305.1 Chionoecetes opilio
TTCCTTCCCTCTAACTATCCACCTTCATTCCTTCCCTACTTCCCTCATTCCTTCCTTCCCTCTAACTATCCTTCTTCATTCCTTCCCTACTTCCTTCCTCTCTTTCCTTCCTTCCTTCCCTACTTCCTTCTATCTACCTACCTTCATTCCTTCCTTCCTTCCTTCCTTCCATTCCTTCCTTCCTTCCTTCTTTACTTTATCTATTCTTTCCTCTGCTTTCCTTCATAATTAGTTTCATCAAGCCGTTCTTATTTTATTAGTTAAGGCACGCACTAAGGCGCCTTTATAATAGAGTTACGAGGACTTAGGGAAAAGGATCGTAAATGGGTCGTAAGGTCGTAAGTCGTAAGGTTGAAACTGTTTGAGCGAATCCGACGTTAGAGAATACGTGATTTAGTGATATTTGTTTACATCACAAAGGGTTGGATAAGAGGAAAACAATATAACGTAAACGGTCATGTTCTTTATATAATAATAATAATAATGATGTTTGTGTTGAGTTGAAATTAATGGGAAATAATATTATAAAGTCATGGAGAATTTATTTTAATGGTTTGGTTTTTTGTTATGGTGAGAATATGATAGAAAGAGAGAGAGAGAGAGAGAGGAGAAAAGAGAGAGAGAGAGAGAGAGGAGAGAGAGAGACGGAGAGGAGAGAGAGGAGAGAGAGAGAGAGAGGGAGTGAGAATGGAGAGAGAGAGGTTTGAAGTGGGAGAGAGGTAGAGAAAGTGGTGGGAGGAGAGGGACAGAGGGGAGAGTGAGAGAGAGAGAGGAGAGAGAGAGACGGGGGAGAGAGAGAGGAGAGAGAGAGAGAGAGACAGAGAGAGAGAGAGAGAGAGGAGAAATGAGAGAGAGGAGGAGAGGAGAGAGAGAGAGGAGCATAAGTCCAATATCAAAATACAGTATTATCTCTTGACGCAGCTGTTTTTTCTATATCGGAGAGAGAGAGAGAGGAGAGAGAGAAGAAGAGAGGGGAGAGAGAGAGAGAGAGAGAGAGAGAGAGAGAGAGAGAGAGAGAGAGAGGAGAGAGAGAGAAGGATTTTGTTGGTCCTCTCTATAACTTCCTCTCCTCCTCCTCCTCTCCTCCTCCTTCCTCCTCCTCCTCCTCTTCTATATTCAAGCAATGCATTCCAATTATAATGTTTTATAATACAACAAAGTCAATAATAATAAAAATAATAATAATAATAATAATAATAATAATAATAATAATAATAATAATAATAATAATTTAAAAATAGTGAATAATGAATACAAGAAAAAAAGGAAAAATGATAATATGCCTCAAAGAGAGAGGAGAGAGAGGAGAGAGAGAGAGAGGAGAGAGAGAGGAGAGAGAGGAGAGAGAGAGAGAGAGATAGAGGGGAGAGAGAGAGAGAGAGACTAACAAGATCACTGGGGAACATCAGAGAGAGGGGGTTAATGCCCCCCTTAGACCCCCCTTCCCTCCCCCCATTTCCCCCCTATTATTAGTGTCTCAGCTCGTTATGGAGAGAGAGAAAGAGAAAGAGAGACAGAGACAGAGACAGAGAGAGAGAGAGAGGGGAGGGGAGAGAGAGAGAGAGAGAGAATGTGTTGTATATCTATGTATGTATGTAACTGTCTGTCTTTATTTCCCTCTCTCCTCCTCTCCTCCTCCTCCTCCTCCCCCTCCTAGATGTATGGGTGAGGAGCCAAAAGGGGATAAGGAGGCAAGGAAGATGGAGGGAGGAGGAGGAGGAAAAAATGGAGAAAGATGGACTCGGAGGACAGGGAGGAGGAGAGAGAGAGAGAGAGAAGAGAGAGAGGGAGAGAGAGGAGAGAGAGAGAGGAGAGTTGCGTGGGCCATGGTCTTTTTCCTTCCCCCCT
>JACEEZ010019642.1:0-11722 GCA_016584305.1 Chionoecetes opilio
CCCCTCACCCCCAATTACCCCCAAATCACCCCCCCCTACCCTTACCCATCCCCCCCCACCTTTTCCCCAACCCCCCCCCCACCCCCCCAATCACCCCCCACCCTTCACTCCCCATCACCCACACCCTTTCCCCATCCCCCCCCCATTCACTCACCCATTACCCACCCCCCACCCTTCCCCCCATCACCTACACCAAGGTTTACTAAATTCTCGCCCCCCACTTTTTTTCAAAATTTTCCCCGCTTAAGCTGCAAAAAAAAAAAAAAAAGTATCAAATCTCCTAAAAGGGGCTTAAAACTTCCCCTGGCAACCCGTTCCAAAAAACTGGCATTTTTGGGGGGGCACCGGGGGGGGCCCCTACGCGGACACACAGACAGACAGAAACAACACACTTCGAAATATTATTTAGAAGATTAACTGCTATCTTTCCTCCCCCTGGAGCGGGCGACTTACCTTAAAATTCATTGAAATAACGGGTTGACATCAGAAGTGATTTGAACCCCCCCATTCATTCACCCCAAACCCATCACCCCCCCCCCTTCACTCCCCCCATCACCCCCCACCCATCCCTCACCCACACCCCACCCCCTTACCCATCACCCCACCCATTCACTCCCCCAAGGTTTTCCTAAATTTCGCGAAAACCCATTTTTTTTCACAATTCCGCAAATAGGCTATTAAAAAAAAAAAAAAATAAAAAAGTGATCGATCACCCATAGTGAGTTTAAAACCTTCACCACCCCCAACCATCACCCCCCCCACCCATTCACTCCCCATTACCCATCACCACAACCCTTTCCCCTCACCCCATTACCCTCCCCCCCCCTTTTCCCTCACCCATCACCCTCCCCCCCAACCCTCCCCCCCCAACCATTCCCACCCATCACCCCCACCCATTCCCCCACCCCACCCTTCCTCACCCATTACCCATCACCCCCCCCCTATTCCCTCCCCATAAACCCACCCACCCCAACCCATCCCCCCAAACCCATTCACTCACCCACCCCCACCCTTACCCATCCCCCACCCATTCACCACCCATTACCCATCACCCTACATCAGGTTTTCCTCATTTCGAAACCCACATTTTTTTTTCAAAATTCTCGCTAATAGTACAAAAAATTTTTAAAATAAAATAAAAGTGTCGGTTCTCAAAAGGGGGCTTAAAAGTCCCCCTTGGTCAAAAGGTTCCAAAACTGGGCCATATGGGGGATTCCCCCACAGGGGGGGCCCTATCGGGGACACAAACAGACAGCCAGACACCACACTTTCGCTATATATTATAAAAATAGCAAGTCGCCAAGTCGACCCCCCGGGTTTGGGGGGGGGGGGGGGAACCCCTCCCATTTGTTTGCAGGTGCCGACCCCCCCCCCCCCCCCCCCAGATGTCAACCCCCCCCCCCCCCCCAATGGCCCCCCCCCCCAGAACCCCCCCCCCCAATGTCAGACCCCCCCCCCCCCCCAACCCCCCCCCCCCCCCCCCCCCCCCCCCTCAAATGTACACCCCCAATGTGACCCCCCTGGTTTGGGGGGGTACCCCCCCCCTTAAAGACGGGTTAAATCCGAGCCCCCCCCCCAAATCGTACACCGCCATGTCACCACCCTGGGGGGGGGTGGGGGTCCCCCTCCCAGGGTATTGATTATTTGCGGGTAGTGTGGAAAAGAGAAGAAAAGGAGAAGGAGAGAGGGGGAAGAGAGAGAGGGGGAAAATATTTTTTTTTTTTTTTACCGCCGTGGTACTCCTCCCCCCTTTTGGTTTTCTTCCACAAAGGTTTGTTTTGTGAAAAGGGAGAGAGAGAGGAGGAGAAAGAAGAGAGAGAGAGAGAAGAGAGAGAGAGAGAGAGAGGGGTTGGAGAAAATTTTTTTTTTTTTTTTTTTTTTATTTATTGAAATACTTTACGTCCAAAATTTAAAAAACTTAATCAAAAATAATTGAGTAAAACCTTTGATTCTTAATGTTTGAAGCTTAATCTGTAAACACCAATATGGCGGGGGATTATTGTTTAATTAAATTTATTTTGCACCGCTTTTGGGGGGGGGGGTTTCCCCCCTCACCCCTTTGTGTTCATCACCCACGAAGTAAGTCATTAGAGAGAGAGAGAGAAGAGAGGGGAAGAGAGAGAGAGAAGAAGGGAGAGAGAAAGAGTTAGGCCAGGGCTTAATCCCCTGGAAATTTTTGATTGTTTAACCGCCGGGGGGGTGGGGGGGGGGGGTTTTGGATACCCCTCACCCCTTTGTTTGAGTCCACGAAAAATGTTAGAAGAGAGAGAAAAGGGGAGAGAGAAAAGAGAAAAGGGGAGAGAGAAGGAAAAAGGGAGAGAGAAGTAGGTGGAGGGCTTTTTCCATGGAATATTATTTTTTTTTTTTACCGCCGTGGATACCCCTCACCCTTTGTGTTTAGCCCACAAAAGTTTCTTGTGGAGAGAGGGGAGAGAGAGAGAGAAAAGGGGGAGAGAGAGAGAAAAAAGAGAGAGAGAGGGGAGAGAAGAGAGAAGAGAGAGAGAGGGGGGGGTTGGGAAAATATTTTTTTTTTTTTTATTTTTTTTTTTTTATTGAATACTTAGTCATAACATTAAAAAACTTAATCTAAAAAATTGATCAACATGAGTTTTTAAAATTTATTGAACATTAACTAATCAAATCTAAATCCCCCTAAGTACCAAAAAACTTTAATGTTATTTTGATGAACAATCCGGCTTATCAAATAAAAAAATAATAAAAAAAACTTAGTTTTCGGTTGATAAATATTTTTTTATTGAAATACTTAGTCAAAAACTTTAAAAAAAAATTTAAATCAAAATAATTGAGTCCATGATTCTTAAAAAATTTCTAAAATTTATTGAACATCAATTTAATCTAATCTAAGACCTTAAACATTAATGTTTTTTTTGATAAACTTAATCCAGGCTATGGGGGTCCAAAAAAAATAAATAAATTTCGACTTAGTTCATTGCTTCAAAAAACCCTGTAGATATTCTACCTGTAAATTTAATAGTCATGCCATTTTACAAGATAAGTACTTAAAATTTCGTTTACCGGGTGAAAGAGGGTCTTTTTTTTGATCTTTCCAAATGGTTGTTGAGTAAAAACTGAGTCTCACCAAGTGATGGACAAAAAAAGCTCGAAGAGGCAGTAAAACGGACATTGTTAATGGAACTGCAAAACCTTTTTTTAAATCCATTCAGGTTATTTTGGGCGATCCAAATGGTGGAGACAAACCCCATACTTTAATTATTGGGTCGTACGTAAAGATGATAACAACCTATCACCGGTAAAAATCAAGTCGCTGGGAGAGGTGGGAAATCTCGTACAGATGCATGAGAATAATGGGGGAGTTTACAATCCCCTTTTTGATGCTGGGTTTTTTACTAATCTTTTAAAACGAGGCCAAGAAAAACAAAAAAACATAAAACACAGGGGTCTTCATCTCACATTTCCCAAAATGTCAGATTTTTGCTTGTGTGATCATACTTGTCAGACTCCTGAGGATTATAAAGAGCCAACGAGGCTTGGTATGTCAACACAGAGGGGGGATGGTAGGGGTTCGGTCGCACATCGACTTTGCTAAGTTTTGGGTAAAGCCAGCCTTACCCTTCCGCCCTTATTCGCTTAAAAATAAACTCAAAAGGGGGGTAAAAACACCAAGACGTTTTTTTAACAAACCTGTTAAGACTCTCGTTTTAGGAAAACAAAAAACCATCTCTTTTCAGTTTTCCCCTGGGGAAAGTCTTTTCCTGAACGTTTTATTGTGGTCATGGTTGATATAAATGCTTTTGCTGGTGCCTATAATAGGAATGGATTGTTTTTCCCCATAATAATTTAATCTGAAACCCCCAGTCCCCGTTAAGGATTGAGTGTGTATAAGAACTCATAGTTTTCCACGTGCTCCCAAGCCTATTTCATACTTTAGATTTTTGGGATAAAAAATAAACCCCTTGCTAAAATTTATAGTTTTGAACAAGAACAATCTTATCTACAGTCTTTACCAAAAAATTACCGGGCACAGTGCCGCTTGAACAAGGGGGGAACCCCGAATCAGTTTTCAATCAAGCAAGGGGCTAATCACAATCTCGATTCTTTATTCGGGACTCAAAAGGTGTGATCTCTATAAACGCCGAAAGGAATGTATTTTGCGCACTAGAGCTTAAAAAAAATATATAAAAAAATGAACAAAAAACAAATATTGGCGGGCCTGGGACACACAAATTTTTTAACACCATCATTTCCGGGTTTTTTTCACAGATCAATAGCTAAATTAGATTTTAAATAAAGGTAAAAAACCTTTTGATTCATGCTAATTTTTTGAGTACAGCCCAATTTTTTAAGAATCTGGACATTGGGTTGCTTTTTATATCACCGGAAAAAAGTTTTTTTTTTTTTTACTAATGTTTTAAAAACCAAGACTGTTTTCTAAGATTTCTTATATTTTTTCAAAAAATTAAGGAATTTAACCCATTTTCAACAAAAAATGAGGTTGCAATCAGATAAATCATGTTGCGGTGCTTATTTATGCAGTTTCTGTATTTTGTAATCTCTAGGCCAAATTATAAAATGTCTTTTTTTTAGAAAAAATTTATATAAAAAAAATTTTTTTTGATGAATGATGGGAAGTACTGTGTTTTGCCTATAAAAAATTTCCCCATGGCCTAGTTGTAAAAAATTTTATGAAAAGGTATGAAATATAAATGTTTTTGCGCTTATGCACCAAGACACACCCGACCCCACCCCCCCTCCCCGCCCCCACCACAAAAAAAAAAATCAATAGTTACTATCCTACGCCCACCTAAATAACTCCCGACACGGCCCAACCCACCCTTCCCCCCGCCCCCAAAGGGGCCCGCGACCTTTTAAAACCCTCAACCCCCTCCTCACCAACTCAAACAGAAATAATCTACTACTACGGGCCGCCCACCCCAATGACAACCAGCCACCGCCAATCAACAACAATCTGGTCCCGCGAAATAACCCATACCCACTAGCCCTCCCCCAATGATTGATAGGCCGAGCAAATCGCCCAGCCCCCCCTTGAAAAATTTAAATCAAAATAACATCAGCTGGGGAGATGAATTTTAACTATTTCTCCCACTCTGCTGCCATGTCTCAAGCCTTGAAATCACGGTTTTAAAAAAAAAAAAATCCAACGCCAAAATTACTTTTGAAGTGAATAGATTAAATAGTCCCCCGGCAGAGGGAAAGCATATTGTTTTTTTTTTTTTTTTTTTTTTTTCCCAACAGATGCGGAGCCCGAGACAATGCCCAGTACACCTTTGCAAACGAGCTGCCCCCCCCCCTCTGGTTTAAATTTTTGGACACAAATTTTCCCAAAATCAGGAATGTGTATAACAAAAAAAAAAAAAAAAAAAAAAAAAAAAAAAAAATTTTGGAAATGAGGAGAGAGTACGTGTGTGATTTTTTTTTTTTTCTTTCTTTTTCAGATTCAAACCCAACCATTATGAATGGGGGTGTAGCGCCTTTTATTTCTGCCGTGAAGGTCCATCAGTTGGGAAGGCATCCCCAACCATCAACCCCAAAAATTTTTTGAAACGAGGCAGCGGGGCCAACCCGTGCTTTTTGAAGTCGTTTTTTGGCAATGCATTCCCCCCCAAAAACAAAAAAAGTCGAAAGAGTCTGTGGGGCGTGCGAGCAGTGGGAAACAACAGCGAAGAACAAAACAACAGGACAGTTAAAGAGTGTAGACAAAGGAAAAGGGGAGAAAACCAAAAAAAGTGAGACCCGCGACAACGCAGAAGCGGCAACAGCAGCGAGGCAGAAAAAAAAAAAAAAACCCTCTCGAGGAGTTACAAAAACCCCAGCAACAAACTCCAATTACAAGCAGGCGACAGGAAAGAGAGGAAGAGACCAAAAAAAACAACAACAAAACAGAGCGGCAGGAGCGAGAGGAGAGAACCGAAAAAAAAAAACTCCAATTACGCAGAGCGAAAACAACAAAAACAACAACGGAACCAAAAGGGGAAGGCCCTTTAAAACAAGCCCCCCCAACCCCCACCCCCCCCCCCCCCCCCAAAAAAAAACCCGTCGCCCCCCCACACCCGTCTCCACCCACCCCAATTCAAGACGGCCATGGGGGGGGGGGTTATTGCAGAAGAAATATAAAAAAATTTTTTCCGAGATTAAGGATAAAGAAAAACAAAAAAAAAAAAGAGGTGCTGAGGGTGACTTGGGGGGGGATTCTCCACCCCTCAAATAAAGAAAATAAGCCAAAAATCTCGGAGGAAACTAAGTTTGCGCCAGGTGGGGTTATTCAATACAAGTGGTGTGGGTTGCATTTAGACCTGGAACATGAAATGGTTGGATCGCAAACCCCACCGGGGTTTTGTAATTTTGGTTTATGAGCCCTTGAACAATGTGCCCGTGTTGGGGGAGGATAATCCCCCCATTAAAATATTTTCCCCCCTCCCTTTAAAACTATGAATTTTTCCCTTCTCACTACGGAAATGTCAAACTTTTCAAAGACAAAATGGGAAAATTTAAATGTAATAAAAATGTGTATGAATAGGTTTTTTTTTTTAAATTTGAGATTTATCAGCCCCCTAACACAAGTTTTTTTTTTTTTTTTTTTTATTTTGGACTCATAGCCTGGTTGTTTTTCAAAATCATTTAAGTTTATAGGTACTTAATTAGATTAGATTTTGATTTCAAAAAAATTTTAGAAATTTTTTAAGAAAATCATGTTACTCAATTATTTAGATTAATTCCCATTTGAGGAGGGTCCCACCCCCCCCCCCCCAAAAAGAGCAGACCCCCCCCCCAGATGTCGACCCCCCCCCCCCCCAGATTTAGACCCCCCCCCCCCCCCAATCGTAACCCCCAACCCCCCGGGGGGGGCCCCCCCGGAACCCCAACCCCCCCCCCCCCCCAAAAGACCCCCCCCCCCCCCCCCCCCCCCCCGGGGGGGGGGGGGAAAAAAAAAGGGAAAAAAACCCCGGGGCCCCCCCCCCCCGGCCCCGAAATTTTAAAGGGGAAAAAAGAGAAAGAAGAAAAAGAAAAAAAAAAAAAAAAAAAAGGGGGGGGGGGGGGGGGGGGGCCCCCTAAAAATTTTTTTAACCCCAAAAGGTGCAATGGTAGACCCCAAAAAAATAACAGGGGGGGCTTCGACCCCCCTTCGTTCCCCCCCAAAAAAGACCCCCAATTTTTTGAAAAACGCCTGGTTGTGTTGTTTTCTCCAGATTTGGTTATTTTCTTTTTTTGAGGGGGGGAAAAAAAGACCCAGAAATTATTTTTTTTTTCCTTTATCCCTTAATTGACCACTTTTTTTTTTTCAATCCACCAGGTGTCTTGAAGGGGGGGTGGGAGGGGGGGGGGAGGGGGGGGGGGGGTGGGGGAGGGAAAAAGAATGTTGGTTTTTGTTGGTTTTTGCTTCGAAGGGGTTTTTTCGGTTTTCCCTCCCCCCGCCGCCCTTTTGTTTTGTGTTTTTCCTCGTGTTTGGGTTGTTTTTTTCGGTCTTTTCTCCCCCCCTTGTTGTTTTTTGTTGGTTTTGGGTTTCTCCTCCCTTTTTGTGTTCTTTAATTGAGGGTGGGTCTTTTTAATCCCAGACTTTTTTTTTTTTTTTGTCTTCCCTTTGCTTTCCGGTCCACTTTTTTGGGGTTTTTTTCCTTTTTCAAAACCACTGGCTTTTATTGATTGGTTGTTTGGGAAAGTGTGCCCCGACCTTTTTTTTTTTTGGTTGCGGGGAAGCATTAAAACGTCCCGCCCTGGTTGGGTTTTTCCCCGTTGTAATTTTGTTGTTGTTTGGGGTCCTCCCTGGGCCCTTCCGGCCGTTTTGTGGGCTTCTCCTCCCCTTTTCTAAATGGGGTTGTTTGTCTGAAAATGAGAAAAAAAGAAAAATCAACACGTTTTTCTTCTCGCTCATTTCATCCAAATTATTTTTTTTTTTTTTTTTTTTTTTTTTTTTTTTGGGTTAAAAAAACCAAAAACTGATTTGGCAAGTTTTTGTGTCCAATCTCAAAACCAGGGGGGGGTGGCAGCCGTTGACAAAGGGGTTTCTGGTTTTAGGTTGTCCTCGGTTTTCCGCATCTTTGGGAAAAAAAAAAAAAAAAATAAAAACAAATGCTTTTCCCTTGCCGGGGGACTATTTTAAAATTTTTCACTTCAATGTAATTTTTCGCGTTGGGTTTTTTTTTTTTTTCATACCGTGTTTCAGAGGCTTGAAATGGCAGCAGTAGTGGTAGAAGTAGTATATTCATCTCCCCAATGTTAACTGATTGAATATTTGCCCGAGGGGGGGGTGGGCGATTTGCTCGGGCCCATCAAACATTGGGGGAGGGCTAGTGGGTAGGATTTTTCCGGCACCAATTTTGTTGATTTGGGGGTGGGTTGGTTTTTCATTTAGGGGGGGCGGGCCTTATAGATTATTTTTTGTTTGTGGGGTGGAGGGGGGGCTTGAGGGTAAGAGTGTCCGGGCCCCTTGGAGGCGGGGAAAGGGGGGGTGGCAGTGCGGGGATTATTTAGGTGGGGTATGTATAGAAAAATTGATTTTTTTTTTTTGGTTTTTGGGCGGGGGAGGGGTGGGGGTGGGTGTTCCTTGGTGCATAAGCCCCCAAACCTGTTATATTTCATCCCTTTTTTTAAATGTTTTCTTACAAAAACTAGGCATGGAAATTTTTTTTTATAGGCAAAAAACACAGATTTCCCTTTTTTCATTCAAAAAATTGTTTTTATGATAATTTATTCTAAAAAAACCCGACATTCCCAAAAATTAGGCCTAGATGATTACTAAATACAGAAACTCATACAAAAGCCCGCACACTAATTTTTTTATCTGTTGCAAACCCCATTTTTTATTGTAAAATGTTAAAATTTTTATATTTTTTGAAAAAAAATAAAATACTTGAATCAGTCTTGGGTTTAAAGATATGGAAAAAAAAAAAAAACTTTTCCCGGTGTATAAAAAAACAACCCAATGTCCCCGATTCTTAATTTGGGCTTACTCAAAACATTACAAAAAATACATGGTTTTCCTCCTTATATTTAAAAAATCTAATTTAGCTACCCTTTATTCTGCTGATAAACAACCAAGGGAAAAAGTGGTGTTAAAATTTAGTGTGTCTCTAAGGCCGCCCAAATTTGTTGTTTGTTTTTTTTTTATTTTTTTTTTAAACTCTAGTTCGCAAACAATTCCCCTTTTGGCGTTTTTAGGATCACCCTTTCGATCCCCGAATACAAGGAAACGAGATTGTGATCTACCCCTTGCTTGAGTTGAAAAAATGATTTGGAGGTTCCACTTTTTTTTCCCAACGGCCTGTGCCCGGTAATCTTCTGGTAAAAGATGTAGACTAAGATTTTTCTTCCGTTTTTTAAAAAATCAAATTTTTTTCAAAAGGGGTCATTTTTTATCCTAAACTATCAAAATATTTAATAGGCTTTTGGGGCATTCGGGGGAAAGACTGAGTTTTTTTACACATCAATCCATTAACGGAGATGTTTTTTCAGATAAATTTTACTGGGGAAATACATCCATTCCATTATAGGGGACCCCCAAAAACATCTATCAAACCCTGACCACTTTAAGCGTTTCAGGGAATTTCCCCAGGTAAAACTGAATGAGGGCTGGGTTTTTTTTTTTCCCAAAAAGAAGTCTTTTTACAGGTTTTTTTTAAAAAGGGGCTTGGTGTTCTACCCCCCCCCAGTTTTTATTAAACGACATAAGGGGGGGGATAAGGTGGACTTGTTACCCCAAACTTAGCAAAGTCTGTGCGACCCAACCCCACTCCCTTAAAAACCCTCTGTTTTACATACCAAACCCCGTTTGGGTTTTAGTTAAAACCTCATGGTATGTAAACGCAAAGTATGATCACAGAAGCCATTGACATTATGGGAAAGGAGTGAAACCTCTTTTGATGTTTTTTTTAAGTTTTTTTCTTGGGGCCCCGTTTGAGAGATTTGTAAAATACCAGCACAAAAGTGTCGATTTTAACTCCCCCTTACCTTTTATTCACTTGTACGGGAAATTTTTCCCCCTCTCCCAGCGACTTTTTTTACCCGGGGTAGGCTTGTTATATCTTTACTACGACCAATATTAAAATATGGGTTAGTCTCCCCTTTGATCGCCAATATACACCTGAATGGATTTTAAAAGGTATTTTTAGTTCCATTAAAATATGTCCCCGTTGACGCCCTTTCGAGCGTTTTTCCAAGCTTGTGTGAGACCAGTTTTAAATCAACACCCCTTTTGGAAAGATCAATAAAAGACCCTTTTTACACCCGGTAAACGAAATTCTAAGTACTTATCTTGTAACCTGGCATGACTATTAAAATTTACAGGTGAAATACTACAGGGTTTTAAAAGGGCAATAGAACTTAAGTTCGAAATTTATTTATTTATTTGGACTCATAGCCTGATTAGTTTTCATCAAAATAACATTAATGTTTATAGGTACTTAGTTGATTAGAATTAATGTTCAATAAATTTCAAATTTCAAGAACTCATGTTTGACTCAATTATTTAATTAATTTTTTAATGTTATGACTAATGTATTTCAATAATAAAATATAAAATATAACCCCAAAACTAATTTTTTTATTATTTTTTATTTCTCTACCTGTTGGTCCCCAAATCCTTATGTTTTGGCCCTTTCATTTTTTAATTAGATTTAAAAAATTCAAAAACTCATTTACTCTTTTTTTTTTTTTATTTATGACTATTTTTCTAATCAAAAATAAAAAAACTCTTTCCCCAAACCCCCTCCCCCTCTCCTCTCCCTCTCCTCTCCTCTCTCTCTCTCTCTCTCTCTCTCCCTCGTCCTCTTCTCCTCTCTCTTTCTCTCCTCTTCTCTCTCCTCTCTCCTCCCCTCCTCCCAAAATTTCTGTTCCAATATTTTCCCCCCCCCCCCCCCTTCCTTAAAATTTTTCCCCATTTCCTCTCCTCTCTCTCCTCTCTTCCTCCTTTTCCCCCTCTCTCTCTCTCTTCCCCTCTCTCTCCTCCTTCCCCTCCTCCTTCCTCCTTCCTCTCTCTCTCTCCTCTCTCCTCTCCCCCTCTTCCTCTCTCCCTCTTCCCTTCCTTTCCCTCTCCTCTCCCTCTCTCTCCTCCCTCTCCCCTCTCCCTCTCTCTCTCACCTCACCTCTCTCTCTCCTTCCCCTCTCTGCCTTTTTCCTCCCCCTCCTCCCTCCTTTTCTCCCCCTCCCTCCCCTTTCCCCTCCTCCCTCTCCCTCCCTACCCCTCTCCTATCCCTCTCTCCCTCTCCCCTCCCTTTCCCCTCCCTTCTCTCTCTCTTCTTCCTCCTCCCCTCTTCCCTCCCCCCCCCCTCCCGTTCTCCTCTCTCTCTCTCCCTCCCTCCTCTCTCCTCCTCCTCCCCCTCTTCCCCCCTCCTCTCTTTCCCCCCCTCTTTCCTTCCCCTTTCTCTCTCCTCAATCCCTCTCTCTCCTCTTCCCCCTCTCCCTCTCCCCCTCTCCCTCCCCTTTTTCCCCTTTTTTCCCCCCCTTTTAAAAAAAAAAATTCTTTCCTTTTTCTCCCCTTTCCCTTTTTCCTTTACCCCCCTTTTTTTTCCCTTCTCTCACCCCCCTTTTCCTCCCTCCTCCTCTTTTCCCCCTCCCTCCCCTCCTTCCCTCTCCTCTCCCTTTTCCCTTTTTCCCCTTTTTCCCGGGGGGAAAAAAATTTTCCCTTTTTCCCCCTTTTTTTTTTTCCCCCCCCCCCCCCCCATTTTTGGGGGGTACCCCCCAAAAAAGGGGGGGGGGTTCCCCCCATTTGGCCCGGGCCCCCCCCCCA
>JACEEZ010019643.1:0-32822 GCA_016584305.1 Chionoecetes opilio
TTTTCAAATCCTTTAAGTGGGGGGAAATTAAAAAAAGTATTTGAACGTTGTTGACCCAGATAAGCCCCTCTGTGTAAAGTACTAGTACCCCGTTGCCACTTTTTGTTAAGCGGGATTCTTGGAGCTGCTTGATGCCTACCTGATTATGAAAACCCTTTTCGCTGTTTTGGCTGATGCCCGCAGGCTGATGGGGGGGGTTGATGGTGGTGGTTCTTCCCTTGCCTTTAACCAACACCCTTGCTTGCCTCAAAAAAATTTCATATTTTTTTTTGCTTAAATCCCTCTTACAAAAAGATAAGCCTATGTTTTTTTAAAACCCGTGAATCAGGCAGTGTTTGTTAAACAAAAACCCACCTTTTCTAACTAAATAAGAAAAAATTTAGTCATGACTGAGTATCCAAAGTAGGGGGTTTTTCGGTTTTTCAGTGCCTTGAAATTTTTACTCCTCCCCCGATCTTAAAAGCTACCAGATGATATTTGGGGTTAAACTGAGCCTACCTTCTTGTTAAAGGGAACATTGCTGCATATAAATCAGAAAAAAAAAAATCAGAGAAAGACTACACCAATATTAAGATAATTAAAGGAAAGTAAAATAGTGAAAAAACTTTTTTGTCTTTTTTTTTTTTTGCTTAAACTCGCTGTAACTCCCTCAGTTTTGCTCGCATTAATTTTTAATCAATATTTCAAAATTCCCACACTTTTTCCCATTCTTTTTTGGTTTTGTGCCCTTGTAGCATGTACCATAAGGAAAAAAGTAAAGGGGGTCATAATGCCCAAGAAATTAAAACTACTGCAAACTGGCGCCGTGACGGGGGGCCTCTGATAGCTCTCACGGAAATCATCCCTTTCCCTTTTGGGCATTGCTCACCTTCACGGCGCCAGTTTTCCCGCTTTTATTTTTTTAGCCCTTTTGACCACCTACTTTCTTTCCCTTTTCGGGACCTACTACTACCAAAAGAACGGAAAAGTGGGGGAAATTTTTAAAAAGTATTGAAAATTTTTAAAGCAGCAAAAATGAGGAGTTTCCCAAAGATTGAAACAAAACAAGCAAAACAAAAAGTTTTTACCCTATTTTACTCCCTTCAATTAAATTTTAAAATTGGTGTAGGCTTTTGTAATTTTTTTTTTTCTCATGATATGCCCGCAATGTTCATGAACCGATGGTAGGTTCCGTGGGTTTCCCAAATATATCTTTTACTTGGGAAAATCGGGGAGAGTATAACTTTCAATGCACGAAACCTTTAAATCCCTACTCTTTTTATACTCAGCCCTGACTATTTTTTACCCCATTGAGGGTTTGAAAGGCGTTTATTGTTGAAAAATCATTGCCTGATTCAAAATGATACAAAAAAAATAGACCTATCTCTGTAAGAGAATTTTAAACAAAGAAATATAAAAATTTTTCTGAGGCAACGCAAGGGTGTTGGGTTAGCCGGGCAAGATACCACCACCCTCACCAAACCCCCATCCCGCCCGCGGGTCAGCCAAACGCGCGTCCTTACATCTCGTGGCAAACGAGGCACTCCCCAAAATCCAGCTTAATTTAATAACTATAGTAAACATTATGATTAAAACTTCAAAATTTTACCGAGACGCAACCGCGAGTACCCACCCGCATCATCCATCTCGCCTGCCATTGTGGAAATTTACGGCCGCGGTTTTTTTTCTCACTTCATCTCACGTCAAAAGGAAACTTCAAAAAGCATTGTGAAAGAATATTTTCTGCTTAAAAAAATTTTCTTTCACCTGATCAATATTTGCGAAACTCGTTTTAACCCCCTTTTTCCCCTAAATCTGCAGTTGATCACCGAAGGCTCTCTCAAGAATTTCTATGTTGCCGTCTGCGATGTTAGTCTTATTTTAGGGGGTCTTTCTTTCCCTTCGCAAAAGTCCCAATCTTACTACTTTTTCCCATTTCATCTAAAATTTTCCCTCTTTTTTTCCTCCATTAATTTTCATAAAAACTCCTTTCCCGTTTTTACTTCTTTTCTTTCTCTCTTTAATCTAAAAGATATTCTTCTCCTTCGCCCAAAACTATAATACATTTTTTTTCTCGCTATACCCTTTTAATTCTCTTACTTTTAAAAACCCTTTACCTATTTTTTCTTAACTGTTCACTTTGCTCTTTCTTTTGTTTTTCAAAACTTCTTTAAAGCTACTTTGGTTTTTCTTTTTTTCTTCTTTCAGTATTCATTTTACCTTTCATCCATTTTCCATTATTTCCCTATTGTGTTTTCGGGGCCTAGTTTCCTCGGATGTGTTCCATAGAAAAATTTAATAAACGACCTCGTTTTTGACTATTTTTCTTCTAGTGGACCCTATTTAACTACCGGGACTTGAGCACTCGGGCGTCACGATAGAAATCTTCATTATGACTCCCTTTGGGGCGGGAATCAAACCGGGGCCCCGGATTCGTAATTGGGCACGCTAGTTTGGAAAAAAAAAATAGTCCACATCAAGGCTAATGGGGCAACAAAGCACATGGTTGTAAACAGACTTTGGGGGGAAATTCCCGGGAAAGCGCGCAAAAGCTGGGCAACCGGGCCCGCATGGGAAGGTCGGATTTGCACTAGTAGGCCCCGACAATTAAAACTTCAGTTCAATTTAGGGAAAGTTGTTGAAAAAATTTGAACGGGGCCCAAAAAACGGGTTTAATTTCTAAAGTTCTTATTTACGGGTTCGAATTAGAGAGTGTTTCCTGTGTATAAATCGTTTTTTTATTAAACCCTTACGATTAGCACCGGGGTTCCGGGGCTGCCGGCCAGAGAATCGCCACTAGTCTCTAGTGGGTTTTTTCCACTAGCTAATAAAAAAAAATTTTACTGAAATATTATTTTATTCTTATAGCTGGACTAATGAGGAAGATAAAAACTACAAGGTTGAAAAGAATCGCATAACAATTTCTAAAAAATCGTTGGGAAAAAAGGGAAAAAAGGAAATAAATTTATTCATTAATTTTAAAATTTTTATTTATAAAAATGACATTAGCCCTGAATAAGCATACCTTTGGGAAAACAGGCCCGGGCCTTTTAAATTTTGAGTTTATAGTAATTTGTTTTTTAACCTTTTTTCACTTGGGGACCCCTTTTGGGGCCGATTTTCCCCCCCCTTACACGCGGGTTTTGTTTGTGATTATTCTCTTTATTTCCGTGTAGGAGCGGCCCCAAATTCAGCATGTATGCCATCACTGTTTACCCCCCAACAAGCTAACATTGGTTTTGTTTTGGGATTATTTTCCTTTTATTTCAAAATTTTTCCTTTTTTTTTCATATATTTTTCCCCCCTTGGGGAAAATACCCGCTATAAGGGAAAATCGGCTTTAACGGACCCTCCTCCCCCCCTTTTATCCGTTTTTCGAGGTTTGACTTACAGGGAACCGAGATACAGCATTTTTCCCCCTGGCATACTCGTAAAGCAATCTCGTATAATGAACCATAACTATGGTAAAATATAGTTTGGTTCCGGACCCCATCAAATTAAAGAAGAAAAAAAAAAAAAAAACATGTTTTTTTTAAGTTTAAATAAACTATAGCAAAAACCCAACACTCTCAAAACCCCCAAATATAGGCTCTATATACCAAAACCACCGCACCACCAACCACCACACAAAACACAGTGAATTAAGAGTGTGCAGCACAGTAGGACAGAGCCAAAATAAGTCCAATAAACATATTAATAACCACAAATCACTAAAATTTTCTCCAAAAAAGGACAATACTACAAGCAACAAAGACTTTTGTACTCTTGGGGGTGCCGCGGGTACACTGCTCGGAGGGGAGGGTAGGGAAGGAAAAAGGGGGGGGGGCGCAAACCCCTTCCCTGCCCATAAACTTTTTCTCTGCCATCTGAACTTGTACATCGTTCGTCCATCGTTCACTTTTCCCCCCACGTTTTCCCCAACTGAGACACACGAGAGCTGGGTATTTTCCCCTCCACCCCCCCCCCCGCCCTCCCCACACACCCCCCCCACACGCGGCACATCTTCCTGCACCCCTCACTCCCTCCTATGCTTCGTCGTACATTTTGACGTATTTTCCGCTAAAAAAAAAGGGTCGAGATAGGTTTTCAACGCGTGTTGTTGTTGTCCGCCTGCAGGTTGCCAACGGGGTGTGAATTTTTGTAGGGCCCTTGCGTACCGAGCCCCCAAATGATCATATTTTCAGATTGATTTTCGTACAACCTTAGGAAAATCTTACGTAAATGATTTATGATTTTGTAAATACTTTTAATTTACTTTATAAATAATTGGTATTTTACTCACCCCAGTTTGAAAAGTCGACATTGGATTTTTGATCTCGATATTGAAAATAGACCCTAATTTCACATCTCGTATCACGATTCTCGTATATCGAATGGTCTATAGGGACCTCTCTGTATAGGCCCTAGAAAAACTAAAAGAAAGGTGAATGGCAAACGTGTGCTCAGTTTTTGGGAAAACTTGTAATCAAAAAACGAACAGTACCACCTATATCTCAGGGCGTGTATGCTCCAAATAGTAAATACCACACTATTTAAAAGGCATCTCAGGATATTACAAATGATGCAAACTAGACCCTCAGATGGGCAACAGAAAAGATACCTATCCAAAGACAAAAAGATTTTCTCACGCTTTTTTTTATTATAACCCAAAAACATTGTTTCTTTCAGGAAATGCTTTCAATTTAAAAGCTTTCTATAATTTCAGAGTATCTCTGGTTTGGAGGGTTTGACAAAAACCGGATAAACCCAACCTGAGCTGTCGCGGCCCCCAAAAACTGACAGGGAAATTTAAGATACTTGATGTTGGTTTGGTGGAGGAAATTCTTGCAGGTGGGTACTATTTATGGGATTGTGTATATTTTGTAGCTAACAAATCATCAAGTCAGTAGGAGAAGTAAATACTATATGGTAAGACCATTCAAAATATAATTCCTTGACTAAAAAGCTTGTTTTTTTTTTTTTTTTTTTTTTTTTTTTTTTTTTTCCTTACAAAAATTTCATTTTGTTTTTCAGTTTTTAACACCCCAAACGTGGGTCCAATTGGGGGGTGTTGAAACGTTTCCCTTTTATTCTTTTTGTTATATTTTATTATTTTTTCTACCATGGGGATCATAAAAAGCAATTTTTTGAGGTGACAACTCTGATTCAAAATATTTTTTAAAAGTGGTTTGTCTTGTGATGAGATTCCAAAAATCAGGAAACCTGCCTTTGCTATTTTCAGTAAAAAACCCTTTTAACTCGGCCCGTTAACTCGGGAATTTTTATATAAATCGGCATGGGAAAGGAAAGGTTTTTTTTTTTTTTTTTTTTTTTTATTATAAATTTTTTTTTTCTTTTTTTTTTTTTTTTTCTTTTTTTTTTTCACACCTATGCCTAAGCCGTGTAGGCAGTGAGCTACGGGGGGGGATGGTAGGCCCTGGAGGCTTACTCGAGGGGTGTGATGGTTTTGGGCCCTCGCCCGTGGTGGCGCGGCAGGATTTTATGTGACGCCCAGGGCCGATCAAAGCTGTGGGGGCCCTGGGGCTCACTTTTGTGGGGGCCCTATATTTGCCCCCAAAAGGAAACACTTTTTGTGGGTATTTTGAGGCCTATTTTGGCAAAGACTGTTAATGTATAGACTGGTATTCAGAGATAAAGGATGAAACAGAGACAACAAATTGTTTTGGTTTTGTAACTTGCCAATTTTTAAAATATTTAACTGCTTAAAGGGCTAATATACATATGGTGGGGGCCCTTTTGGGTGGGGGCCCCCCTGGGGCAAGAGCCCCGTACCCCCCCCCTTAATCCGCCCTGGGACTGACGCCTGTCTTTAGAGGCTCATGCCGCCCCCTGGTGTCCTCCCATGCACTCACAGTCGAAGGTGGATTTTAATGGACAGGGCATGTGGGTGTTCTTAGGCCCACTTGACGGTGCAGAAAGATTTCAAGTGGATTTATGGTCTCACTCGGGATCGACTCAGGTCTTTGAGAACGCCATTTGGGTGACGCTAACCACTCTGCGTCTAACCGAGGCCCTAAACTGCATCTAAAGGGTTTTTCCCACTCAGCATATCATGCCCTCACAACCTCTTGTGTGAACATGAAAACAGAAAGTCAGCAAAAATAATGTTCTCGGCATATTGATGTTATAACTGCATCCCCTTCGCTTCACCGGCATTCGTCAGGGGCGCCATAAATCGTATTTTTGTCCTTTTGATCTTTCCTGCGCTCAACTCTTTCAATTTCATTCCCTTCCTGCTGGAGACAAACCCTTTGCGTGATGGAGCTGACATCTTGAAAAACAGTACTGTATGATGTAATCCCAAACACGTAAAAAAGGTGGCAAAGTAAAGCAAAGGTCGGGGAAAGAGCGTGTAGGCTGTCAGCTGCTGAGCCGTGTTTATGTCGTCAAAGCACCGCCTTGGATACGAATTCCGTTTTTTGTCGAAATTGAAAAAGGATTTGGTTTCTGCTTCAAAAACACAGAAAGCTTATTTGGGGCCAAAATAATAATCAATGCAAAACATTGAAAAACAATATCACAAAGTAGTATAACACACATTTCAGCAAGTGTTATTGGATTGGGATTCGTAATCCAAGACGTTGCTTGGACGACAAAAACAGGGAGCAGCCTACGCACGGGTTTTCGAAACGACCTTTGCTTTACTTTGCCACCTATTTTACTGTTTTTGGGTTTAAACTCATACAGTACTGTAAAAATCAAGATTTCAGCTCCATCACGCAAGGGTGTCTCCAGCAGGAAGGGAATGAAATTGAAAAGCCTGAGGCCCTGAGCCTGCAGAAAAAGTGAAAGTGCTGGCAAAGGTTTGGATGCAGGTGCGCCCATGCGTGCTATTTGTGCTGAGTTTGATATCAAATCCAGCACTTTCCCTACCTGTTGACTGGTAAGTGTATTTTTTATGGTTTTTACAGTACTGTATTGCCTTTTTTTTTTTTTTTTTTTTTTTTTTTTTTCTTTCTTTCCCATATCAGGGGGACAATGCATAACTCTGCACATGAATAACTCGGCAAGGGCCAGAGCCCCTATCGTGCCGATTATAAGGCTTTTACTTCCCTTTTTGTGTCTGACTCACTCGCATATCCCTGTGAACGGATGTCTTCCCTGGTTTTACTTATGGGAACGCAGTACTGCATAACAAAATTTTTAATTGCTTTTGGCTTTAAAATAAAAAATCCCCACATTGATATATATAAACAAAGCTTATAAAGCTTGTGAAGAAGCCCAGTAGAGGCAAAACTAGTGAGGATTAAAGTACTAACTTTCCAGCCTGTGTCTCCTTCATCACCTGGTTTTACATTTGTCAGTATGTCTACACCACATTGATATTCAACTTTACGGAGATTTTTTTTTTTTTTGTTTGATACTCATTTTGGGTTTTATAATGTCTCATGAATGCTGCGGGCGGCTGCCAGGGCCACGGCTGCCAGGCGTTGGATGAGCGCCTTGCTTGATTTTTCCATAGTTTTTTACTCATATGTATAATAATAGCCATTAAATGCGTTTAGTCTACATTCACCTAGATAATGACATTTCATAGAAAAAAACCAACAGTAATGTTTGGGAGCCTGGTACTTATACCCTCTCCTAATACCCATCCCGAACAATGGGGTTGGGCGAGTGTGCCAATCCCTAAATGTAGCGCCGTCACTGTTTACCTCCCAACTGCTACAAACGGTCCTGGTTGTGTTTGGATATTTCCAATTTATTTCACACGTGTAGGAGCGTACCAAATCCACCTGTAGCGCCAGTCACTGTTTACCTCCCACATAGCACCACGGCTGTTGGTTGTGTTTGTGATTTTTCTCATTTTATTTCAAAAATTTTTTTTTCCAGTGTTTTTTTTTTTCCCATTATTTTTTCTCACCCTTGGAAAAAACCCTCACTCTACGGGCAATCACTTAAAAAAACGGAACCACTTCTCCCCCCCCCTTTTAGGTCCTTAAATTGAGGGTTGACTGTAATATATATACAGGGGAAATTCCGTTATACAAGCTTCGGTATAAACGAGAAACCAAAGATACAGCCGAGTAAATTAGGGTCTATTTTCAATATCGAGATCGAAAATCGCTATTTCGATTTCGCTATAAAAGATTTCGCTTTACGAGTATGCCAGGTTTAAACCTAACTGCTCGTATCTTCGGGGCTTCCCCGTATATATATATATATATAATTTTATATATACAGGGAATATATATATATATATTTTATATATATATATTATATATTTTATATATATATATATATATATATATATAATATATAATATAAAAGGGAGGTCCCAAGATACGAGCAGTAGGGTTCCACCTGGCATACTCGTAAAGCGAAATCTCTATAACGAAACAATAACTAATGGTAAAATTAGGTTTGGTTCCAGGACCCCATCAATTAAAAAAAAAAAAAAAAAAAAACTATGTTTTTTCAAGCTAAAATAAACCTCTACAACACAACAAACACACAGCGTCTATATTACCTACACTGTACTACCTGTTCTGTAGAAAAAACATTCTGAAAGAGAAAATAGCACACAAATAACATAACTGCACATTAATTAAACATAAAACATAAATGATGTCATCAAGCTCATCATCATCACCAGTCAATGACAAACTGTTTTTTAAAACTTCTCGACCAATCACAAATTAGCGAGACATATTTCCGGCAAGAATGGGGATGCCAGACTGCCTCTCTCCGCCTTGTCCCCGTCATCTCAAACTAATTCGTTTTATTTGGAATGCTTGGTTTTAAGGAGTTTTAATGTATCAGATAGTAAGATATAATAGTAAGGAGCCTGTGTTGCTAGTGTTTTTGGGGTAGAAGGTGTGTATGGGTTGAAATAGTGAATATTCGTGTCATGGGGCGGCCCCGCGCAAGAATTTTTCTCCATCACTGCCCCGCCGTCGCGCCTCATCATAACATCTTTAAATCAACCCTTATTTAAGGTGAAACACGGTGCTACATTGATATAGATAATGACACTGTATATAACAACACACCATAATCACTAAGTTGTATAATAACGAGTAATAAGGACGTTTAATCCTGCCCAAAACTTACTGTGGCGGCTCCCACGGCGCCGCCACTCAAACTTTTGAGTAAAAAAAAAAACCCCCGTCATCCGCCTCACCCCGTGCCTTCCTGAAGACAGTCCCGCTCCCACGCCTGTGACAGCACCCTAGGATATCCCCAGGGATCATAGGATTCCTCAAAGGGTTCTCGCTCCCCCTACTAAATATTACCAAAGACATCTATCTCCCTTGGTCTAAAGGTGTTGATATCCACCTCATGGCTGCTCATGCTGCTGCTGCTGCTGCCAAAGGCCCCGCTGCCGCGTGGATGGTCCCTTTCTTGTATGTAAATTTTTACTCATATATATGAATGCTATCCAAAACAAATGAATCCTGGAATGTTTCTGCCAAAAAAAGATTTAACACGATGGTAGGTTCAGTGTTCCTAAATTCATCTGGTAGCTTGCCATATCGGGTAGGATAACATTTTCAATGCACTGACACCTGAAAAATCCGCCGGACTCTTGTAGTTTCTCATCATGACTATTTTTTTACCCTATTGAGTTTTAATGAATGGCGTGTTATTGTTGAACAATTCATTGCTGTTCACTGATACAAACACAAGTATACCTATACGTGTAAAGATTTAAGCAAGAAATTAGGACTATTTTCTGAGGCAACGCAAGGGTGTTGGTTAGCGGCGAGCATAGATACCACCACCATACACCACCACCATTCAGCCCGACTTGCATACAGCCAATCAGCGACGTCCTTACATGCTCGTATAGCAATCAGCTAGCTTCCCAAGAATCAGCTTAAGTGAATAGACTATAGTAAACTTTATGATTAAATCATGTCAAATTTCACCGAGACGCAACCGCGAGGACACCACTGCTGACATCCATACGTCGCCTGCGCATTGTGAGAATTACTGGCCGCGTAATTTTCTCACTTCATCTCACGTCTAAGGAAGCTTCAAAAAGCATATGTGTATAGAATATTGTCTGCTTAGAATAACGTTCTTTCACCTGTATCAATATTTGCCGAAACTCGTATTAACACCCTTATTCTCCCTGAATCTGCAGTTGATCAGCCGAAGGCTCTCTCAAAGAATTTCGTATGTTGCCGTCTGCCGATGTTAGTCTTAGTTTTATGGGGTCTTTCTTTGCCTTCGCATAAGGTCCCAAAAAATTTTTCTTTTACTACTTCTTCACTTCATCTACCATCTTGCCTCTTCTTTTCCTCTCAAATTAAGTTCATCAAAACGTCCGTTACCGTTTTTACTTCTTTTCTTTCTCTCTTTAATTCTACACCAAGATATTCTTTCTCCTTCAGTCCAAACACTATATACATTTTTTCTTCTCTGCTTATATCCCCTTTTATATTCTCATTACATTTTCAAAAGCCTTTACCTACTTCTTTCTTAACATGTTCACTTTGCTCTTTCTTTTGTTGTTTCGTACCTTCTTTAAAGTCTACTTTGGCTTTCTTTTTTTCTTCTTTCAGTGATTCACTTACCTTTCAATCCATTTTCACATTTATTTACCTATTTGATGTTTTACAGGCCTGAGCTACACTCGTGAATGTGGTCACATAGAGCACCTGAATTTACATAAACGACCTCGTTTATTGACTATTTTTTTCGTTCTATGATTGGACCCTATTGTAACTAACCGGAACTTGAGCACTCAGCGTCACTGATAGCAATCTTCATTATGACTGCCTTGGCAGGAATCGAACCTGGGCCCGTTCCCGCGATTCGTAAGGCTTAGCAACCGGCTCAGTCTCTAGGCACAACAAAAATGTAACGCTCCTTACATCAAGGCTAGATAGGCCAACCAAGAGCACTATGGTTGTAAGATCGAGGACTTTGCGGGGAGAAGTTGCCGGGAAAGCGCGTGCGAAAGCTGAGGCAACGTGGCCCGCATGGGAGAGGTCGGACTTGCACTAGTAGGCCCGGACAATTCAACTTCAGTTCATTTATGGAAAGTTGTTGAATAAAATTTGAACTGGGCCTAGAACAGGTTTATTTCTGAGTTCTTATTTACGGGTTCGAATTAGAGAGTGTTTCCTGGTTGTATAAATACGTTATTTTTGATTAACACCTTACGATTAGCAGCCAGGGTTCCCTGGGCTGCCCTGGCCCAGAGAATCGCTCGACTAGTGCATTCTAGTAGGTTTTTCCACTAGCATAATGAAAAAAAATTTAGCTGCAATATTATCTTTAATTCTTTATAGCTTGTACGTAATGAGGAAGATAAGAAACTACAAGGTTGCAAAGAATCGCATCACAATTTACTAAAAACATACGATTGAGAAAATGGAAAAAGGGAAATGAATTTTATTCATTTAATTTTATAATTATTTATAATATGAGCATTAGTCCTGAGAATAAGCATACCTTTGACAGCCACGGGCCTGAATCTGAGCTCATAGTAATTTGTTTTACCTTTCACTAGAGCTTGAGCTTGACTAGCGTACACGCTGGTTTGTTTGTGATTATTCTCTTTATTTCACGTGTAGGAGCTGACCAAATTCAGCATTGTAGTGCCAGTCACTGTTTACCTCCCAACATAGGCTACACATTTTTGGTTTTGTTGTTGATTATTTCTCCATTTATTTCATCACATTTTTCCGTTTTTTTCTCATATATTTTTCCCCCCTTGGAACATACCCGCTATAACGGACAATCGGCTTTAACGGACTCTCCCTCCCCCCCTTTAGGGTCCGTTATATCGAGGTTTGACTGTACAGGGAATCCGAAGATTACGAGCAGTTAGGTTCCACTGGCATACTCGTAAAGCGAATCTCGTATAATGAACCATAACTAATGGTACAATATAGTTTGGTTCCGGACCCCATCAATTAAAGAAGCAAAAAAATAAAAAAAAGACATGTTTTTTCAAGTTTAAATAAACTATAGCAAACACAACACTCTCAAACTCTCAAATATAGGACTCTATATACAACACCACCGCACCACCACACCAACCGACACAAAACACAGTGAATTTAAGAGTGTGCCAGTCACAGTAGGACAGAGCACAAAAATAAGTCCAATAGCATATTAATTAAACCAGCAAATCACTAAAATTTGACTCACAAGAAGGCACAATACATACAAGCAACAAAGACGTTGTAATGTACTCTTGGGGATGCCCAGCGTGATACACTAGACTCGGAGGGTACGGTATGTAAGGGACAAGGAGGGGTGTGCGCCGGACCTCTTCCACTGCCTCATAAACTCGTCTCTGCGCATCCTGAACATTTGTACATCCGTTCGTTCCCATCGTTCACTTTTCCTACCTCACGTTTTCCCCAACTGAGACACACGAGAGCTGGCTAGTTCCACCTCCACTACCTCCCGCCCTCCCGCACACACCCACCACACGCGGCACATCTTCCTGCACCTCTCACTCACCTCGCCTACTGCTTCGTCGTACATTTTGACGTATTTTCCGCTAAAAAAAAGGCTCGAGATAGGTTTGGCAACGCGTTGTTGTTTGTTGTCCGTCCTGCAGTGTTGCCAACCGGGATGTGAATTTTTGTAGCCCATTGCGTACCGAGCCCCCATCATGAATCATATTTTCAGATTGACTTATCGTACACCTTAGGAACAATCCTATATCAGTAACTGACTTTATGATTTTGTAAATACTTGTAATTTACTTTAGTAAATACTTGGTATTTTACTCACCCCAGTTTGAATGTCGTACATTTGTGGATTTTCGATCTCGTTATATTGAAAATAGTACCCTAATTTCACATCTCGTATCATCGGATTCTCGGTATATCGAATGGTCGTATAGGGACCTCTCTGTATAGGCGCAGCTAAGAATGAACTAAAAGAAAGGTGATATGGCAGAACGTGTGCTCAGTTTTACGGGATAAACTTTGTAATCAGAAACGGAGCAGTACCACACTAGTATCCTGCAGTCGTGGTATGCTAACAACTAGGTAAATACACACACTACTTAAAGGCCATCTCAGGGATATTACAAATGATGCAAACTAGAGCCCTCAGGATGGGCAAACAGAAAAGAGATACCTATCCACAAAAGACAAATAGATTTAACTCAACCCGCTTTTTCATTGATAGACCAGATACATTGTTTCTATTCAGGACTGTCTTTCAAGTTCTAAAAGCTTACTATAATTTCAGAGTATCTCTGGTTCGCGAGGGTTTGACAAATAGCCGGATAACCAGACCTGAGCTGTCGCTGAGTCCCCGAAACACTGACAGGAATTAAGGATACTTGAATGTTGGTTTTGGTGGAGGATTCTGTGCAGGTGAGCTACTATTTATGGGATTGCTGTATATTTCGTAGCTTCTATACAAATGCATCAAGTCAGTATGGAGAAGTAATATACTATATGGTAAGACCATTCAGAACTATAATTCCTTGACTAAAATGCTTGTTTTTTTTTTTTTTTTTTTTTTTTTTTTTTTTTTTCCTTACAAAAATTTTCATTTTGTTTTTTCAGTTTTCAACACCCAATGCGTGGCGTCCACATTGGGGTGTTGAAACGTTCCTTATATTCTTTTTGTTATTATTGTAGTTATTTATTCTACCATGGCATCAGTAAACGAAGCATTTTTTTGAGGTGACAACAGTCTGATTCAGACATATTTTTCATAAAGTGGTTTGTCTTGTGATGAGATTCCAATAAATCAGGCAGCCATGCCTTTGGCTATTACAGTAAAGCCTTATAACTCGGCACTGTATAACTCGGAATTTTGATATAACTCGGCATGGCAAAGGGAACAGGTTTTTTTTTTTTTTGGGGGGGGTTTTTTTATTATAAATATAATTTTTTTTTCTTTTTTTTTTTTTTCTTTTTTTTTTTCACAACCTATGCCTATAGCAGCGTGTAAGGCAGTGAGCTACAGGTGGGATGTAGGCCCTGGAGGCTTTACTCGAGGGCTGTGAATGGTGGCCCGTCGCCCGTGGTGGCGCGGCAGGATTGTTATAGTGACGCCCAGGGCGATCAAGAGCTGTGGGGGCCCTGGGGCTCAGCTTTTTGTGGGGGCCCCTATATTTGCACCGAAAATGAGCACTTTTTGTGGGTATTTTGAGGCCTATGTTTGGCAAAGACTGTTAATGTATAGACGGTATTCAGAAGATTAAATGATGAACAGAGACAGACAAATTGTTTTGGTTTTGTACTTGCCAACTTTTAATATTCTGCTTAAAGGCTAATACATAGGTGGGGGCCCTTTTGGTGGGGGCCCCCTGGGGCCAAGAGCCCCGTTACCCCCCCCCTTAATCCGGCCCTGGGACGACCCTGTCATTATAGGCTCATGCGCCCCCTGGTGTCCTCCCATGCACTCCCATCGAAGGTGGAGTTAATGGACAGTGCCTGTGGGTGTTCTTAGGCCCCTTGACGGTGCAGAAAGATTTCAAGTGGATTTATGGGTCTCACTCGGGATTCGCACCCTCAGGTCCTTTGAGAACGCACTCGTGACTCTACACCAACTCTGGGCTACGAGCCCTAAACTGGCATCTCATGGTTTTCACTCAGCATATCATGCCCTCACAACCTTCTTTGGAACATGTAAACATAAAGTCAGGCAAAATAATGTTCTCGGCATATTGATGTTATACTACTGCATCTCTTCGCTTCACCGGCAATATCGTCAGTCGCATAAATTCGTATTTTTGTCCTTTTGATCTTTTCCTGCAGCTCAGACTCTTCAATTTCATTCCCTTCCTGCTGAGACAACCCTTCTGCGTGATGGAGCTGACATCTTGAAATACAGTCCTGGTATGATGTAATCCCAAAACACGTAAAATAGGTGCAAAGTAAAGCAAAGGTCGGGAACGAGCGTGTAGTGCTGTCAGCTGCCTGAGCCGTGTTTATGTCGTCACCGCACAGCCTTGGATACGAATTCCGTTTTTGTCGAAATTGAAAAAGGATTTGGTTTCTGCTTTCAAAAACACAGAAAGCTTAGTAGGAGGCCACAATCAATAATCAAATGCAACACATTGCAAAACAATATAACAAAGTAGTATAACACACATTTCAGCAAGTGTTATTGGATTGGGATTCGTAATCCAAGGCGTTGCTTTGGACGACAAAAACACGGAGCAGCCTACGCACTGGTTCGTACGACCTTTGCCTGTAATTTGCCACCTATGTTTTTACGTGTTTTTGGGATTAACTCATACAGTACTGTATATCAAGATTCAGCTCCATCACGCAGGTGTCCTCCATCAGGAAGGGATGAATTAAAGAGCCTGAGGCCCTGAGCCTGCAGAAAAAGTTGAAAGTGCTGGAAAGGATGGATGCAGGTGCGTCATGCGTGCTATTTGTGCTGAGTTTGATGTTCTGTTATCCAGCACTTCTACCCGTTCACTGGTAAGTGTATTTTTTATGGTTTTACGTACTGTAGTTGCCTTTTTTTTTTTTTTTTTTTTTTCTTCTTTCTTTCCCATATCAGAGAGACAATGCATACTCTGCACTTGATAACTCGGCAAGGCCAGAGCCCCTATCGTGCCGAGTTATAGAGGGTTTTTACTGTCGTTGTGTCTGACTCACTCGCATTTCCCTGTGAACGGATGTCTTCCCTGGTTTTACTTATGGGAAAAACCAGTACTGCATACACAAAAGTTTTAATTGTTTTGGCTTTAAAATAAAAAATCCCCGTCCCCACATTGATATATATAAACAAAGCTTATAAGCTTGTGAGAAGCCCAGTAGAGGCACAACTCAGTGAGGGGACTGTAAATACTAACTTTCAGCCTGTGTCTCCTCTCACCTGGTTTTACATTTGTCAGTATGTCTACACCACATTGATATTCAACTTTATACAGGGAGATTTTCTTCCCCGTTTGATCTCATTTTGGGTTATTATAATGTCTCCATGATGCTGCTGGCTGCTGCCACGGCCACGCTGCCAGGCGTGGCTGAGCGCCTTGCTTGGTATTTTCATAGCTTTACTCATATGTATGAATAATAGCCATTTAAACTGCGATTATGTCTACATTCAACCTAGAATAATGACATTTCATAGCATAAACCAAGCAGTAATGAGTGAGCCTGGATACTTACTACCTCTCCTAATACCAAGTCCCGAACATGTGGGCTAGTGTGGCAATCCCTGAATGTAGCGCCGTCACATGTTTACCTCCCAACTAGCTACAAACGGTCCTGGTTGTGTTTTGTGATTATTTTCCATTTATTTCACAGCGTGTAGGAGCGTACCAAATCCAGATGTAGCGCCAGTCACTGTTTACCTCCCAACATAGCACCCACGGCTGGTTGGTGTGTTTGTGATTATTTCTCATTTTATTTCAACAATTTTTCAGTGTTTTTTCCTCTTATTTTCTCACCCTTGGAAATACCCTCACTCTAACGGACAATCAGCTTTAACGGACACACTTCTCCCCCCTTTTAGGTCCTTTAAATTGATGGTTTGACTGTAGATATTATACAGGGAACTTCCGTTATACAAGCATTCTGGTAATAACGAGAAACCATGATACTAGCCGAGTAATTAGGGTCTATTTTCAATATACGAGATCGAAAATCGCTATGTCGATTTCGCTCTACAGATTTTCGCCTTTACGGTATCCAAGGTGAAACCTAACTGCTCGTATCTTCGGGACTTCCTGTATATATATATAATATATAATATATATATACAGGGAATATCATATATCTATATATTATATATATATATATATATATTATATATATATACAGGGAAGATCTATATATATATATTATAATTATATATATGTATATATATAGACAGGGAATATATATATATATATAGAATCTATATATAGATATATATATATATATATATATATATATATTATATATATATATATATATATGATATTATATTTATATATATATACAGGGAGGTCCGAAGATACGAGCAGTTAGGTTCCACCTGGCCATACTCGTAAAGCGAAATCTCGTATAACGAAACACATAACTAATGGTACAATTAGTTTTGGTTCCAGGAACCCCATCAATTAAAAAAAAAAAAAACAACTATGTGTTTCAAGCTAAAATAAACCCTAGCACACACAACAACACACAGCGTCTATATTACCTACACTGTACTACCTGTTCTGTAGAAAAAACATTCTGAAAGCAGAAAATAGCACACAAATAACAAACTGCCCTTAATTAAACATAAAAAATAAATGATTTCATCAAGCTCATCATCATTCACAGCCATGACAAACTGTTTTTAAAACTTCTCGACCATCACAGTCAGCGAGACATATTTCCGTTCAAGAATGGCATGCCAGACTGCCTCTCTCCGACTTGTCCCCGTTATCTCAACTAATCAAATCGTTTTCTTTGGAATGCGTAAAAATGGTTCCTTACAGGCAGTTTATTAATGGTAATCAGATAGTAAAGATCACATAACTCAAGCTAAGGAGCCTGTGTTCTGCTCGTGCTTCTTTGGTGTGTTAGACGCAGCCGCTTGTGTCCATCTATGCGTTCCACACATCACTTGAATATCTCGTGTCCATGGGGTGCGGCCCCGCGCTAAGATTTTTTCTCCATCACTGCCCCGCGTCGCTGCCTCATCATAACATCTTTAAATCACCCCTTATTTAAGGTGAAACACGGTGCTACATTGGGGGGGATATAGATAATGACACTTGTAATATAACATAACCACCATAAATCACTAAGTTGTATAAATAACGAGTAATAAGACGTTTAATCCTGCCCCAAACTTACTGTGGCGGCTCCCATCGGCGCCGCCACTCAAAACTTTTGAGTAAAACACCCGCCGTCATGCCCGCCTCACCTTGCCTTCCTGGGACATTCCGCTCCCACGCCTGGGGGGGGGTGACAGCACATAGATATTCCCCAGGGATCATAGGATTCCCTCAAGGGTTCTCGCTCCCGCCTACTAAATATTACCAAATCCATCTATCTCCCTTGGTCTAATGGTGTTGATATCCCACCTCCATGGGCTGGCTCATGCTGCTGCTGCTGCTGCCAAAGGCGCGCTGCGCGTGGATGCGTCCCCTTGCTTGTATTCATCTTTTTTACTCATATATATGAATGCTATCCATGAAATGCAATCATTGTCACATTCGCCTAGAGAAATGATATTTCATAGCAGGACCAAACAATAATAGCGAGCTGGAAACTTCTACCTCTGCTAATACCAGATCTCGAGCAGTCGTTGGCCAGTCGCACGTTATTTTCAGATTGATATCGTACAACCTAGGTAAACAATATATGTAGTCAGTAAATGGTTTCTAATTTTAGTAAATAACTTGTAATTTACTTTATAAATAATTTGGATAATTTTTACTCACACCAGTTTGAATGCCGTAACATTGGATTTTTCGATCTCGTATATTGAAATAGACCCTAATTCCACATCTCGTATCATCAGATTCCCGTATTCGATTGGCTCTATAACGGGACTCCCCTGTATCTATATATATATATATATATATATAGATATATATATATATATATATAGATATATATATATTATATATATAATATTTATATATACATATCTATATATATATATATATATAATAATATATTATAATATATAGATATATATATAGTATATATATATATACATACATATAACCCTGGTATCCTTGACTTACAGTGCCCAACTTACGAGTTTCCGAGTAACGAGCAGGCCTCGGGTGGAATTTTTTGCTCTGATTGCGAGCCACAATCCGAGTTAACGAGCGATTTTTTGTTGTTGTTGTTGTTCCGAGGCGAGCGTCAGATATGCCGCCGCTAGTTGGCGCACGAACAGCCACAACATCCGCCCAGCACCCGCGTCCTCACTCCATGTCACCTCATGTTGGTTACTCGCGTGGGCACAACTCTGTTGTGTTGTGCCTCACACAGGCGAATGCCAAATGGCTGAGGTTGAGTTGGAGTAACGTTTACGGCAGGTCCACCCACAGGCCGTTTCCAACAGTTGAATACCAGAGTTAAACACGGTGTCGAATGCACATGGGCGTAGGGTGAGTGCAGTACGTTTTAGCGTCAGTTCCACCCACATCTTGTTTCCAGCAGCTGATACACAGAGTGTAAAACACTGGCGAATGCAAATGGCGGAGGGTGAGTGCAGTCCAGTCCATATTACGTACAATTAAAAAAAATTGGGGTTTTTTTTTTTGGGCTTGCACGGTTTAATGTGGATTTCAATTAATTTCAATGGGGAAACTGATTGATATACGAAGCAAATGAGTTACGAGCTTCGATCAATGAACGAATTAAACTCGTAAGTCAAGGTACCACTGTATACTTATATATATATATATATATAATACACACAAACCTCAAAATTTCCCGGACTAATAAGGGGGGGCACTGGTCCGGGAACCCGCAAAAGTTCCGGGAATCACAAGTAAAAAAACAACAACAACCAAACACAACAACAACAACAACAACGATGCCATTACCCACCCCCGGACGTTTTCCTACTCCTAGTATTTACTGTCCGGCAACCGACAATTCAACTACCCCGCCGCGGACTTTTAACGTCCGCTGAGCAATGAGCATGCATCCACCTGGGCGGAGGCAGCAGAAATGTTCAATAGTCTCAAGAGACGTTTCCTTCCTGCACTAGGGGCAGTGCGGGTCGGAACTAACGAGGCTGTACAGGTGAACCGTGAGCGTCGTGTGCCCCAATGTAAACATACGACCGCTTAGCCTATGCTGCCACCTGTCGGGAGGCACAGAAAGTATTCATAGTCTCAGAATGTTCTTGCAACCAGTGGGCAGTGGAGTCAGGTGACTGACGGAGCTGTGCATGGTGAAACCGTGAATGGTTGTGTGCCCAAATGTAACATACGACCGTGAGGAATGCTGCCACCTGGCTGGAGGCACGTGACACTTGACTCAGGGGTGACAGGAGACGCTCGGACCGACGACAACTTGGTCCAATTACGCAGAACCCTATGCATTTCAGATTCCACGTTAAAAAAAAAAAAAAACACAATAATAATAATTGTCCTAGACTGACATATCCCTGGACCTCGGATTTTGTCCGGCAAATCCGATATCCGGAATCGAGGTACGGAAAATCGAGGTTTTTAAATATGACCGTATTTGCCGGCGCATAAGACGCACCTCCGCATAAACGCACCCCTATTTTAACAAGGAGGTTTTTGAGAAGAAAAAAAACTTTTTTTTTAGGGGAGAATTCGTACAATTTATCATGTTATTGTATAAAAAAAAAAAGATTTGTAGGGGAAAAGCAAATGATTTGAGCCTGTAACCTAAATACAGATAATTCACGTGCAGTGAATGTGAAATGAAAAATTTATCTAGTTAAAATTTCAAGGGAATGACAGGGTCATCAAATCGTTCATATATATTTCAGTATGACCCCCACGAATTGATAATCAATATTTTGCTACCTACTGACATATAGCTTTGATTTATGTTGTAGGTATGCCTTTGTTGCCTTTTCTACTATGTGTTAGACTTTGTGGAATATTTGAATTATAGATATGGTATTATTTTGGTAGTGGGCTTTCAAAAGTCCCCTAGGACTCTTACCTACATCATCGTGTAGCATTTTCTTCATTCTGAGTATTTTTGAGCCCCATTCCATAGGCGCAATTGAATAATAATGGCGATTAACACGTAATACCGAAATTCTCCGTTATTTAGCCAGAAAGTTAAGGTTAGGATAAATCAATTAGGTAGGTTAGAGGTGGGGTTTGGTTTACAACAGATGATATGAGAAAAAACGAATATACCAATAAATTGGCAGTGTGAATCGTAGCAATGTTTGCGGGGCGGACCTGGAGGGGCAGGTGCCCCCCTCCCACACACACAATGTAAACAAACTTTGATTGTCCGACAAAAACGAGAGCCAATTAATTTCAAAACTTTTCAGGAGGACTAAGTTTTCGGCCTCAAAATCTGTGGTTTCCCAATAATATAAATTTACTAGTATATTTAGGAACACTGGTCTGTAAGGTAGCCTCTCTACCTTGTTGTTATTGTTGTAATGTTGAAAGGGCAACGTTGTCGGGATCAACGCTATTAGGCCCCTGGTTTACCCTATGATCTATCACAGTCGCGGGGTTGATTAGTCCTGCTTTATGAAGTACAGATGAATGGCTGGTTTCCACACTCTGAAATCACGGGCAGCGTTCCGTCGCCGTGCCTTGTAGTCAACTATTCGTCACGTTCTTGTCATTTTCGGCAGTTCCGGCTCACCCTCTAAGCATACATGGTGCCTCATAGGTCTATGGTTGAAGAAAATTTGCATTAATAGCACTTCTGTGGATTAAGAAGAAGTAGTTGAACTCTAAAAGAACTGTTTTGGGTACATAAAGCCTTTGAGAAAACGACAATTAAATGAGCACGCACCGGTTTCATTAACGTTAAATATTCTTCCCCAGAACTGTTACGTGACAGTGCGGTGGTGTATTGGAGCCGTGACGGCGGCGCACCGTGTTTTAGTGTAACACGTCTCTTTGTTTGAATGCAAGGCAATTCTAATAGTTGTAGAGTTACAGGGGTGGGAGTGAGGGGGTGAGGTCGGTACAAAGGCCTCTGCTGTCTCCTATCCCACCTTGCTTACCACTGTAGCGGCACAACACACACATGCACACCTGCATCGCTTAGGCCCCCTCTACTGGGACCATGATTTATAGTGTGACCTGACACTGCCCTGATTGTCCTCCAGCCGACATAACTGGCAAACAACACCAGCCAGGTATTCCGTCAGCCCACAGGACACACATAGACACTCACGCCGCGCACCTGGCTCTTGTCCCACGTTGTACAATGACTCGCTGTCAAATTAACAAAGCACGACGCCTTTTTCTCCATACTGTGTGTATGAGACAGACTCCCCAAGATACTAACACCGCCTCTCACCCTCACAACTCTCTTCAAATTAAACTTTACACGCTCTTTGTTTCACTATTCCAATCAACAATACCGTCCATGGAAAATTCTATCACCATTTTCTGCCTCCCTTCTATCATCTCCTTCCAACTGTTGTGTCAACTTGTGTGGCCCGATCGAATGCGGGTTAATTAAGGCGACATCTATATGCTGGATGTTTGTCTTTTTTCCATGGGTGCGGGGAGGATTCTGAGCGGTAATGACCCATGGTGGGTGGGTGCGCGGAGGGCGTCGCCGAGTGAAGTATCCCTGGTGGACGCGCAGACCTGAAGATTATCCGACGTTTTACAATGGAGAGCCGCATCGGGGTGTGGATGAATGTTTACATCTAACACGTCCTCTTGGCAAGCACAATCGCTATCTTGTGCCCCAGCTCTTATTTTCTTTTAAACTCCAACCTTTTCTTAGTATTATGCATTACTGTTTGATAACACAGTTCTAATTTGTGCTCAGTCGGACTACTGCTCACACAGATCACTCACAGACCCCTGTAGTAATACCCACCGTCTTTCTGCATTCCAAGTCTGGTGCCCGACCCTCATGCTCTAATATGGCCGCATTAGACGCGGCTGAACTTTGCATTCCTTTTTAATGGAACAACTGCGTCTTATGCCGCCGGCAAATACGGATAATATATATAATTATATCTATATACAGTCAAACCTCGATATAACGGACTAAAGGGGGGGAGGAGTGGCCATTCAGCCGATTGTTCCGTTCTGCGAGGGTTTTTCCCAGGGTGGAAAAATATAATGAAAAAAACGGAAAATTGTTGAAATAAATGAGAAATATCACAACCAAAAAGACTGTTAGCTTATGTTGGGAGGTAAACAGTGAACTGGCACTACACGCTGATTTGGTCCGCTCCTACACGTGAAATAAATGAGAAATAATCACAAACCAACCAGACCGTGTAGCTAGTGAAACTCAAGCTCTAATGAAAGGTAACGAACACAAGCCGACACAGCCGTTTGCTGGTCCAAAGGTTATTGCATATTATCATGACTAATGTTCATTATTATATATATTATGTGCTTTGAAATGCCGTTCTAAATACACCGTGTCAATATTTACGGTCAGTGTAGTCATCTGTGTGTCACATTAGATAAGGGTGATTTAGGGTGTTGAGGTGACAGGGAGACGTAGTGCGGCCACGCCAATAACACGATTATCACTATTTTAAGTAATAACACACCTTCAACAACTAAATCACTAGCAACACAGGCTCCTTCCTTATATATCTTAATATGTTATACATAAAACTCCTTAAAACCCAAGCATTCCAAAGTAAAATGAGAAACTAATACAATTATGTTTTTGAGTTGACAATTCGACGTGATTAAGCGGTCTAATATGAAAAAAAAAAGAAAAAAAAAGTCGTTACGTTACGTCACGTCGTTAATAATCCGAGTCGTTACATCGAGGTTCCGTTATATCGAGGTTTGACTGTATATAATATAATATATTATATATATATAGATAAATAGATTATATAATATATATAATATATATGTATATATTTATATATTTATTATATATATTGTATATATATATATATAATATATATATATATATTATAAATATATATATCTTATATATTATAATGATATATATTAATATATATTATATATAATTAGTATTTATATATATATCTTATATATATATATATATATATATATATATATATATAATCTACAGTAAACACCCTATAACGTCGGCACGATAGGGCCTCTGGCCCTTGCCGAGTGATTCAATGTGCCGAGTTATGCATGTCCCTGCTCTATATGGTATAAAAAAAAAAAAAAAAAAAAAAAAAAAAAAATATTGTCAAAGCATAAAACTACACTTACCAGTGAACGGGTAGCAATGTGCTGGATTTGATATCAAACTCAAGCACAAATAGCACGCATTGACGCACCTGCCACCCTCCTTGGCCGTACTTTCATTCACCTTTCCTGCAGGCTCAGGCTCTTCAATTCCATTCCCTTCCTGTCTGGAGAAACCTTGCGTTGATGGGCTACATCTTGATATACAGTACTGTATGATGTAATTCCAAAACACGTAAAATAGGTGGCAAAGTAAGCAAAGGTCTGTTACCAGCGCGTAAGGCTGAGCCCGTGTTGTTTTGTCGTCCAAGCACCGTCTTGGATTACGCATCTAATCCAATAACACTTGCTGAAATGTGTGTTATACTAACTTTGTGATATTGTTTGCAATGTTTTGCTATTGATTATTATTTCGGCTCCTACCAAGCTTGTTGTGTTTTTAAGCAGAAACCAATCCTTTTTTTTTTCGACAAAAAACGGATTCGTACCAAGCGGTGCTTGGACACATAAACACGTCTCAGCAGCTGCAGCCTACGCGCTGGTTCCTGACCTTTGCTTTACTTTGCCACGTATTTTACTGTTTTGGGATTACATTCATACAGTTACGTATTTCAAGATGTCAGCTCCATTCACGCAAGGGTGGTCTCAGCAGGAAGGGAGACTTCATGAAATTGAAGAGCCCTGAGCCGCAAGGAAGGTCAAAGACAAAATACTACTTTTTATCGAACTAAGGCTTTTGCCGAGTGTAAGCAAGAGATTGCAGTTTATAACAGCAATATGCTGATATACATTATTTTTATTTTTTGCCGACTTTCTGTTTACTGTTCACACCGAGTTGTGAGGGCATGATTTCCCGAGTGAAAACCAAGAGATTCAGTTTGGGGAGGCGGTACGCAGAGGGTTAGCGTCACCGAGTGGCGTTCTCGAAACCCGAGTTCGATCCCGAGTGAGACCCATAAATCCACTGAAATCTTCTGCACCATCGAGTGGCCTACAGAACACCCACATCCATCCCTGTCCATTAACTTCTTCCTTCGACTGTGGTGCATGGGAGGACACGGGGGGTCGGCAGAGCCTCTAATTACAGGTGTCACTATAAGAACCTGCCTGGCCACCACCTGGCGAGGGCCAACCATCACAGCCCTCAGTGAGCCTCCAGGGCCTATACTCATCCCACCCCTGAGCTCACTGCCTACACGCGCTATAGCATGATTTAAAAAAAAAAAAACACAAAAAAAAAAAAAAAAAAAAAAAAAAAAAAAAAAAAAACTTTGTCTTTTGCTGCCGAATTCTATCAAATTCCGAGTTATACAGTGCCGAGTTATAAGGGTTTTTCTGTATATATATATATATATAATTACAGGGAGATACCCGAAGCTCGCGCAGTTAGGTTCCACCTGGCATACTCGTAAAGCAAATCTTCGTATACGAAACACATAACTATGATAAAATATGGTTTGTTCCAGGACCCCATCAATTAAAAAACAAAACAACAACCATGTTTTTCAAGCTAAAATACACTGTAGCAAACACAACAAACCCACAGCGTCTATAATTACCCACACTGCGTCACCCCTGGTCAGTTGTCCGCGCCTCCCGCCAGTGGCAGCATGCTCAGCGGTCGTATTGTTTTACATTTGGCACACGACACTCACTGGTTTCACCTGCACCGCCTCTCCGTCATTCCCCTGACTCCCACTGACCCTGGTGGCAGGAACATCTCTGAAACTATTGAACACTTTTTGCTGCCTCCCGCCGAGGGCAGCATCCTCACGTCGTATTGTTTACATTTGGGAGACACACACTCACGGTTCACCTGCACTGCCTTCGTTATCCCTTGACCCCCACTGCCCCTGGTGTAGGAACGTCTCTGGAGACTATTGAACACTTTTCTGCTTCCGTCCCGCCAGGTGGCAGCACATGCATCAGGCGGTCCGTATTGTTTACATTTGACACAGACACACATGTTTTCACCTGCACTGCCCTCCGTGCGTTCCCCTGACCCCGCACTGCCCCTGGGTGCAGGAACGTCTTCTTGAGACTATTGAACACTTTCTGCGCCTCCCGCCGGTGGCAGCATGCTCAGGGACGTAAACGTCCGTGGCGGGTAGTTGATATTGGCTGTGTTGCCGGACAGTAAATACTAGAGTAGGATAAACGTCCGGGGGTGGGTAAATGGCTCTGACCTTTTTTTTTTTTTTTTTTTTTTTTTTTTTTGAGGATAATTCTGGACGGTTTTGCGATTCCCGGACTTTTGCAGTTCCTGGTACCAGTGCTCCCCCCTATAGTCCGGGAAAATCGAGGTTTTTGTGTAGATATATATAATATTATATATAATATATATTATATATATATATATATTTATATATAAATATATATATATATATATATAATAATATATATCAATATTATATATATTACACTAGGGTCCCACAAAAACGAAGAAATTGGGTCTGATAAACGAGGTTTCATTCTATGTGAAACACAATAACCTAATGGGAAAAATGATATTGGTCCGATCGGAGTCCTCCGTGCATACCCGTACTTTTTACTCATTCCCCCATGCATATCAAACATATATAAAATGTTTAGTTTTAGGCCTAGAAACAAATGATGAAATAGGCATAATTGGTTTGCTTACCTAAAATCTAATACGATTATGTACCCGGGGCGAGGGGTTCCAGGCATCTTGTTGGAGGTCACTACTGGTGGCATTGGTCACATCGTTGGAGCTCGCACGCTCACAGCTGATAAACTTGTAAACAAACCCCAACAACAAGTTTACGTCGAATGAAAGCATTAATAAATTAACATAACTGGCCCTCGCCCAGGTGGCACAGGCAGAATGATAAAATAGTATGTGTAATGATATGATAATCAGTGGCGTACTCAGAAATTGAAAAGGGGGGGGTGGGCACTTCAAATTCACTTTTGAGAGACACATGCTGAGTCACGGAATGACGTCGGCCCAAAATGGCAAAACCGCCCGCAAAGCGTCCATGTTGGTTTTTGTTTATCTTCCCGGGCAGCAATCTGACGACTGCCGCTGTTTTTTTGCTGCAGTGACGGTACCATTGCCGTTTTGCACAAAGCAGTCCTGAGTGTATTGTTTAAAGAAGCCAAAGAAAAGAATGAGATGAGAACAGAAGTGGAAAAGTAGAAATTCTATTATTCATTAGGAAAGAGTGCCATTAGTGCCTCTGTGGTGTAGTGGCTAGCACGCCTAGTTCTGAATCTGTGGGCCCTGGTTCGATTCCGGGTCAGGACAGTCGGCAGAAGCCCACAAAGCTGTTCATCGTTCCCTTCGGGGTTGGTCGATAAATGGGTACCTGGAGAAACCTCTGGAAGATATCTTCAACTGTGGTAACCCAGATGTTACCCACTAGCCCTGTGTCCCGGGATAACTGGTTCTAACCCACCACAGGCTAAAAGGATAATGCGACGGAGATGAGCACCGAGGTCATACACTGCATATATCACAATGTTCCATCTTTACTAGGAAATAGTGACCATGTACAGTGGAAGTCAAAGTAGTTGGCGTAGTTGCGTCGTCGCCACGGGTAAACACATGTGTGCAACAAGAGCATAATATTCCCCCCTAAAATTACCACAGAAAATGTACAGAAGCACTTACCACCAACTAATATTTTGTTGGGTTGCCCTTCCTCTTGATTGCCTGATGTAACCTTTGTGGGAAGGAGTCAGCCACTGTGTGTAAATTGTCCTCACTTAAGTTGTGCCACACATCTAGAAGAGCCGCCTTGAGTTTTGGTATGGAACTTGTGTCCGTCTCTCTCAATTTTCTTTTCATTTGAGCCCAGAAGTTTTCGATGGGATTTAAGTCAGGACTGTTTGCAGGCCAGTATTGAAAATATTTTATGGCACAATTTCCTAACCACACCTTCACTGGCTGACAGCTATGACATGGTGCACCGTCTTGCATGAATGTCTCAGCATTGCACTTGTCAAAGCACTCCTCTAAATTGTCAAACAGTAAATCGAGATATTTTTCACCATTCAGAGTAACACCTTCTTCTATAATAACTAAATTTCCAACACCGTAATAAGAAATACAGCCCCACACCATCAATTTCTCAGGATGCCTCACATGTGTCACCACATATTTCTGGTCGTAGCGATCAGCACATTTTGGACGACGAACGCGTTTACTTGGTGCACCTGTCAAAGTGAATATGCTTTCATCTGACCAAAGTATGGAACTAGCTTTGTCAAGTGGCCAGGTAACATATTCTCCAGCGAAAGCAACACAATTTTCTTTGTGGCGAGGTGTTAAGAAATGCTTGCGTGCAGCGCGGCGGGAAGGCAAGTGCAAGTCCTTTAGAATATATCGAGAAACAGTTCTCACAGACACATTATGCAGTAAACTTTGGTTTGATTCTTTAATTTTACGCACTGTACATGAAGGAGTGTTCATCAGTTGGCGGTTTATAATTCGTACAGTCTTGATGGGAACTGCCTTTGATCTACCAGGCCTATTTAAATGAGTAGGTGGAATGTTATCGGTTGTGTCGCGAATTTTTTTCAACCAGCGCGCAACACTTCTTAGTGAAACTTTTGCCTCTTCTGCAATCTCTTTTGGTCTTAAACCAGCCTGGTGTAGGCAGCAGATAAGGGTGATCTGATCACTTGTGAGTTGTGGCTTACACCCCATCACCACACTACCTAAACCAGGCTTCACAATGAAGCACTCGATTTCACAATATCTGACGCACAGACAGCAGAGATGACACTACACCCGTCACACTTATTTAAGCATTGACAGTTGCAACTTGCAAGGCGCGGTAAAGCAAACCCTCATCTATGGGTGAGTTTGCCACATATGAAGGAAAAAAAAAAAAAATAACTTATAACGGTTGAGGAGCTGATTTTATGAGGAGAGGGAAAAAGCCGTGTCGCGCATCGCTACGCCAACTACTTTGACTTCCACTGTACCTATTGAGTTCGAAGTAAATAATAGTAAAAAAGAGGGGAAAAGAGAAGAACACAAGAAAGGAAGATACAATTATAGAAAAGCAGCCTTTGACAGTTAAAAAATATTTCGCAGAGACAGACAGGAGTTGTTTCCTTGCAACAAAGTGTGCTCAGAGAAAATGGGATGAGTTTATCTGAATATACATGGAGGGAATCGATAGATATGTTCCAAGAATGGTTATTTAAGAGAGGAAAAGAATGATTGGTTTAATAGAACATGTGAATTTGCAAGATTGGAAAGAGAAAAAGCATGGAATAGTTGAAGGAAAAAAGGAGGAAATAGCTTATGGGAGAAGTACAAGACAACTTGAAATGAATATGTTAGAATCGTAAGAGAAGAGATAAGTAATTATGAGAGAAATATAATAAAAAAATGTAAGAACGACCTGAAACTCTTTTATAGATATATGAATGGAAAAATGAAAAGTAGGGAAGGAATAGATAAGCTGAAGGTAAATGGCACAGTATACGAAGATACACTTCTACAGGCTGAGGTGCTGAGTAAGTGCTTTCAGACAGTATATACAAGAGAAAGCAAATTAAGAACGAAAAGTACTCAAGGAAAGACACAAAAGTAAAGGAAAATAATATGGAAAACATGAAGGTAGACGTACTAGAAGTAAAAAATACTATGGAAAGTCAAGATGTGAGAAAAGCCCCAGGTCCAGATAGTGTCAAACTGGATAATAAAAGAGTGCTGTAAGGAATTGGCGGGTAAAATACATGATATTATTGTGACCTCACTAGCAGAAGAAAAAGTACCAAGATTGGAAGAGAGCAAATGAGGTCACATTTCATTAGGGAGGGAACAAGGAAGAGCCATTGAATTATAGGACGGTATCACTAACCAGTGTTGTTGAAAAAATTTGTGAGAGTATTGTGAAAAACAGATAAATTAAATATCTTGAAGATATTGATGCTATTACAGATTGACAATTTGGTTTTTGGAAAGGCAGGTCTTGCGCTACAAACCTACTAAGTTTCTACTGAAGAGTGATTGATGAAACACAAGAGAGAGACGGATTGGTTCTTCCTCGACTTGAAAAAAGCTTTTGACAAGGAAGGTACTGCACAAGAGACTGTTATGGAACATTGAACACAAAGGAGGTGTAAAAGGTGCTTTGTTGATATGTATAAAAGATTACTTGAAGGATAGGGAGTTGAAAACAGTCATAAGGATTAACAATCAGAGTGGTGCAGAATAATATGTGGAGTTCCTCAGGGTCAGTGCTGTCACCAGTGATGTGATGTTCATGGTCTGTATAAATTATTTGGTGGAAGAAATAGATAGCTATGTAAGTTTATTCACGGTTGTTGCCAAGTTGCTGAGAAAAGTGAAAACTAGGAAGATTGTAATCAGCTACAAACAGACATTGATAAGATATCAGAATGGATTCATAGGTGGGCATTGGAGTTTAATGCAGGGAAATGTAAGTGAAGGAATTCGGTATGAGTACAAGGAGACAAACAGGGAATTACTGGGAAATGAGTATATTAGAAAAGCAAACAAAGAAAAGACCTGGGAGTAACGGTCACTAGCAACCTTACACCAGAAAGGCACATAAATATGATCACTGGAGAGATATATAACCTCCTAAGGAATATAAGAATAAACGTTTACTTATTTGTATGAAGAGGTGATGAAAAAGCTGATTGTTTCAATGATTCAACTGAGATTGGATCTTACAGCAGTAGTTTGGTCACCGCATAGAAAGAAAAATATTAGAAAGATTGAAAGAATAACAGAGGTGGCAACAAAGATGGTCCCAAGTTTGAAAGATTTATCATACGATGAAAGACTCCAAAATAAATTTTTTAACCCTTCGAAAAAAGAAGGGAAAGAGGTGATCTGATTAGTGTGTTAACTATCTCGAGTGAGAACCTCAAATCCACTTAAAATCTTTCTGCACCGACGTGTGGCCTAAGAACACCCACATGCTGCCCATTAACTCTACCTTCTATTGCGAGTGCATCGGAGGACACAGGGGGGCGGCATGAGCCTCTAATCACAGGCGTCACTATAAAAATCCTGCCTGCACCACCACGGGCGAGGGCCAACCATCACAGCCCTCAAGTGAACCTCCATGGCCTAACATCCGAGCCCTGGAGGTCATTGCCTATAGGCGATATAGGCATAAATGTAAAAAAAAAATAAAAAAAAATAATAATAATAATGCATAAATAAAAATCAAAGACGCCACTATAAAAACCCAGTAAAATTTTCATTATTCGACACCACCGATTTCAAGGCCAAAACAATGTTTTCCTGAATAGTTTTTTTATGTGTTTTGAATGAATCTAGCGCTCATTTTTGGCGGAAATTAATAATTTGTTTACAGGTGTGGGGTGGTGGCCCCGCCCCTCCTGGTCCGCCCTGCAAACCCTGATAAGCTTCGCACTGCCGTTGTATTTAATTTTCTGTTTTTCTTGATACCATGTTACTAAAGCAAATCCCATGTCTAAACCTAACCGAACTTATCTGATTTAACTCAGCATTATCGTTTCTGGCCGAAATAACGGTAAATATTTGGCAGTATATGTATCGTCATTATTATTCAATTGCGCCATGGGAAATGGGGGTTCAAAGTACCAGGATAAAAAGATCTACTCGATGATATAAGTTAAATTTGTTAATTTTATAGTGCTCAATACCAAACTTATACCAAAAATCCTGCCTGTGCCTGGGTGCCACCATGGTCTATCCCACTACCATCCGACTATCCCAGCCCTCAAATGAACCTCCAGGGCCTACCATCTGAGGCATGGAGGTCCTACTGCCTATAGACATTATAGGGAAGAAGAAAAGAAAAGAAAAAAAAGATACCAAGCAACAGACTTCAATTCTCATTGAGTTTGTTTGATCGAGGGTTGAGTGTACACCTTCCTGTATCCAAAATTTTCCTGTATCCGGCACACCCATGGTCCCGATGATGCCGAATAAAAGGGAGTCCCAATGTTCATGATTTTGTGCTCCCATGTAAATTGTAGATAGATATACAGGGAGGTCCCGAAGATACGAGCAGTTAGGTTTCACCTGGCATACTCGTAAACGAAATCTCGTATAACGAAACACATAACTAATGGTAAAATATAGGTTTGGTTCCAGGACCCCATCAATTTATAAAAAAACAAAAAAAACAAAAACAACAACATGTTTTTCAAGCTAAAATAAACTATAGCAAACACAACAAACTCTCAAATATAGGGTCTATATACCACACCCCGCACCACCACACCACCACACAAAACACAGTGAATTAAGAGTGTGGCAGCACAGTAGGACAGAGCACAAAAAGTCACAAAAGCACATTAAGTAAAACCAGCAAATCACTAAAATCGACTCACAAGGCACAATACATACAAGCAACAAAGACGTTGTAGTACTCTTGGGACGTCCGCGTGATACACTAGTTAGTGACTAGACTCGAGAGGGTAGGGTAGGTAAGGGACAAGGGAGGGGTGCGCAGACCTCTTCCACTGCCCACAAACTCGTCTCTGTGCATCTGAATCATTGTACATTGTCCAAGGTTGTGAATTTTTTGTAGGCCACATTGTCGTACTGAGCCACCAGAATTATCATATTTCAGATTGATTAAATCGGACAACCTAGGTAATATTATATAGTCAGTAAATGACTTTACAATTTTAGTAAATAACTTGTAATTTACTTTAGTAATAACTTGGTAATTTTACTCACCCAGTTTGAATGTCATAGCATTGGATTTTCGATCTCGTACACACAAACCTCGTTTTCCCGGACTAATAGGGGGGAGCACTGGTCCGGGAACCGCAAAAGTCCGGGAATCGCAACAGTCCGATGCCATTACCCACCCCCACGTTTATCCTACTCGAGTATTTACTGTCCGGCAACTGCCAATATCAACTACCCCGCCGCGGACTTTACGTCCGCTGAGCATGCTGCCACCTGGCGGGAGGCAGCAGAAAGTGTTCAATAGTCTCAAGAGACGTTCCTGCACCAGGGGCAGTGGGGGTCAGGGGACTAACGGAGGCGTGCAGGGTCCGTGAGTGTCGTGTGCCCAAATTAAACAATTGACCGCTGAGCATGCTGCCACCTGGCGGGAGCAGCAGAAAGTGTTCAATAAAGTGCACCGGGGATGGAGTCAGAGAC
>JACEEZ010019646.1:2500-17500 GCA_016584305.1 Chionoecetes opilio
CGCTCCGCCCGGGGATCGAACCCGGGATATCTCGATTGTGAACCAAGCATGCTAACCACTACGCTATGGAGTCCCTTTGTGTAAATGTGTGTGTTATTCACCCATGGTCTTGTCCACGCGAGCTGGCTCGCGATCGCCAGTTTCACCCTCTCAGTGCGAGCTTGGAGCTCATTATTACCGACCTTTGGGCAATGCTGAGACCTCACACACCACACACCCCCATCCCCTTGCTCAAGGGGGACAGTACCGCCCGAATTTCACAGTGGAAAAACCCCCGCGAATGAGCGGGGTCGGGGATCGAACGCCGGACCACATAATGATGCCGGGAGCCCTAACCAACTGTGTCACACGGACGTGTATGTGTGTGTGTGTGTGTGTGTGTGTGTGTGTGTGTGTGTGTGTGTGTGTGTGTGTGTGTGTGTGTGTGTGTGTGTGTGTGTGTGTGTGTGTGTGTGTGTGTGTGTGTGTGTGTGTGTGTGTGTGTGTGTGTGTGTGTGTGTGTGTGTGTGTGTGTGTGTGTGTGTGTGTGTGTGTGTGTGTGTGTGTGTGTGTGGTGTGTGTGTTTTGTGTGTGTGTGTGTGTGTGTGTGTGTGTGTGTGTGTGTGTGTGTGTGTGTGTGTGTGTGTGTGTTGTGTGTGTGTGTGTGGTGTGTGTGTGTGTGTGGTGGGGTGTGGGGTGTGTGTGTGTGTGTGTGTGTGTGTGTGGTGTGTGTGTGTGTGTGTGTGTGTGTTGTGTGTGTGGTGTGTGTGTGTGTGTGTGTGTGTGGTGTGTGTGTGTGTGTGTGTGTGTGTGTGTGTGTGTGTGTGTGTGTGTGTGTGTGTGTGTGTGTGTGTGTGTGTGTGTGTGTGTTGTGTGTGTGTGTGTGTGTGTGTGTGTGTGTGTGTGTGTGTGTGTGTGTTTGATCAGCGACATGGAAGCGAAGGCGATTCATCTTTTCAGGATTGAATGCAAAGAAAAAAAAGAAAAAAAAAAAATTGGGATATACTCGTATTTACCTGACCGCTACAAAAAAGCACAAGGAGAGTTTGATATATTAAGATTTTGATACATTTTATTAATTAAGGAAATACAAAACACGTGAGGCATAATTCAACCCATCAATATAAAGTACATGAGTGTCAAAAATAGCCACAATACCTTATCGGCCACACCTTCATCTCTGTTAATGGGGATCTATACCTGAATACAACCAAGACTGACGAAACTTTTGGGTTATATAAAGTGTGTGGAATGTACGCCTCCACGCCCGGCAGAAAGACCTCGCTAACACGCTGTGCATAAATGGTTTGTGAGGCGACAGCACAATCAATGCAGCACGAAGCACCTCCGCCTCAGGTCTCGCCACTTAAGTTACTATGTCAGAGCTTCTCCGCTTGGCTGGTTCAAAGGCAGCACGGGAGCGACAAGACAAATGACGGAAATAACATTATGAACACGGCATGGCAAGGCAGAGGAGGCGTAATGAATATGATGAGCTGATAGATTTGCAGGTTGATAATCTAAAGTTGTGGGAGAGAAATATTAGAGATGAGTGGACAATCAATCAATCATTGGGGGCATACGCCGGGGGGCGCGTCGCCTCGCCCACCCTACGACGCCACTCCCGGGGGTCACCACGCGCGAGTTCCCATGCAGGCTCCTTTCCCATACCAAGCAGCTCTCGACAAGAAACATCAACTTGCCCCAGCCACAGCCTTGTGGGCGCCACCTTGGCCTCCTCCACGCCGGATTGTCTCTTACAGATACAACCCGATGGGAAGGATCGGTTTCAGGGTAGCGTGCCACATGCCCATATAGCCGAAGTTGGCGCTGACGGACTATGCAGGTAATAGGCCTCGATTCAGTCTCACGGTGCAATCGCTGATTTGACACGTAATCATCCCAGCGATACCCCATGATTCTGCGAAGACACTTATTACCAAAGGCATTGATTCGTCTCTTCAAGTCACTATTTAGTGTCCATGTCTCACAACCATAGAGTAAGACAGAGATCACAAGCGACTTGAAGATCCGGATCTTTGTCCTCCTGCACAGGTACCGACAACGCCAAATACTCCCGTTGAGCGAGTCCATAACACCGTGGGCTATGCCAATCCGCCGTAAGACTTCTTGACGTGACCCGCCGTCATTATGGACTGCGCTACCAAGGTATGTAAAACTTTCCAAGATCTCAATGTCCTCGCCACACGCATGAACAGACTGTACTGCTTCATCTAGTAAGTCTCCAAACACCTGGACCTTGGTCTTGAGCCAGGAGACCTCAAGTCCCAAAGGCTTTGCCTCCTCGTGCAGCGCCTCGAGAGCCATCACCAGGACCTCCAGCGACTCAGCAAAGATTACTGCATCATCGGCAAAAACAAGATCAGTGATCTTGGTGTTGCCGATGGATGCTCCACAATCACTTTGATCTACAACCTTGTCCAATACCCAGTCCATACAAGCGTTGAAAAGTGATGGGGCAAGGACGCACCCTTGCCTCACTCCTGTATTCACAGGAAAGAAGCTGGATACACCTGCCCCACACTTCACAGCACTCTCAGTCCCAGAATACAGACCAGTTATCAAACCAATAGTCCTTGCAGGAATCCCTCGAAGTCGCAGAAGATCCCAGAGTGACTCATGATGCACTGAGTCAAACGCCTTCTTGAGATCAACATAGGCTGCAAGCATCCCCTGTCGAAACTCACGTCGGCGTTCCACCAGGACGCGAAGCGCTAGGATACGGTCCGTTGTTGACTTACCAGGCGTGAACCCAGACTGCTGAGGTCTCTGATGCTTCACCAGATGACTGCGAATTCGTGTCAGCAATAGATGGGCAAGCACCTTGCCTGGTACGCTGAGCAGTGTAATACCGCGGTAATTGTTGCAGTCCTGATGGTCCCCTTTCCCTTTCCAGATAGGGACGACCAGCCCCCTTTTCCAGTCAGGAGGAATGGTACCTGATTGCCACACGGCAGTCAGGACAGCATGCAACTCGCGGATCATAGCCTCACCCCCAGCTTTGAGGAGCTCCGCACTGATATTACAAACACCAGCTGCCTTTCCACCCTTCAACTTTGCTACAGCCTCTCTGACTTCGTCAAGAGAGGGTGCGGTTTCGTCAATGGGAGGATCGGCATCCACTGCCTGTAACCCAGTGGTGTGAAGCTGCTCAGTTGGAGGGTCCACCGTGAACAACTGCCCAAAGTACTCAGCCCAACGAGCCATCTGCCCATCCATGTCCGACACGAGGCGCCTATCTGCTGTTCGAATAGCACTCACCCGAGAAGGAGACTTGGAACGGAGCTTCTTCAGGGCTCGGTAGGCGGGTCGGAGGTCATTAGCGTTCAAATGACCCTCGACATCCTCAGCGAGACTCCTGACATACCTCTCCTTGTCTCTCCTCAGGAAAGTTCTAGTCCGGCGTGACAGAGCCCTGTGCTGGTCCCGGTTCCCAGCCAGCCTGGCAGGGCGACTCTCCTCGATTTTCTCCAGCGTCTCCGTAGAGACAAAACCACGCCTTGACCTCGGGCGCTCCCCAATACACTCCTTGGCAGCCTGTAGATGAGTGATTGTGGAGTGATGAGTGGACAGGTGGTAGGGAAATAGCCTTTTTTTTACATCATAGACTGGCTTAGGGCAGATAATAAGCGTAATAAAAAGATCACTTATTGTTAGACTGGCTTTGGGCAGATAAAAATAAACGTAGGAGAAAAGATCCCTTATTGTCAGTCTAAATTCTAATTAGAAAATATTTCAAAAAGAGAGGCTAGGCTAATATAGTGAGTGACATTTTAGGTTGACTCAGGAAAGGTTATATTTTATGTTTGAAGAAAAGATTTTCCTGAGAGAGTGTTACAGATACGTAATACAGTATTCTTGATTCTACCTGTCCATTGTAAGGTGTGTCTGTGTACAGGGAGGTCAGAAAACTTAGTACATCAGGTAATCTAGGTCATGGGAAAGAACAAGGTCGTGGGTGTGTTCATCAAGCTGTTCAGTCGAGAATAACTAAAAAGCTGGTGATGGGCGGTGAACACTTCTTAAATGGAGATTAAAAAGATAAAGTAAAATTGTTTTTTCAGTTTTCGAAGTAAGATTATGAAAAGTTTGGATAGATTAGGTTAAGATCACGAGATATATTGTACAGGTGAGCGAATTACAGTGATATCTTAGCTATGCATGTTTACCGTCAATAACACTATAGTCGCCACTGCAATAAGGCCGCCAGGCGACATATATTACAAATTGTAGCATCACTACAGACTTGTATGTGCCACTAAAGAGGCATGCACAGTAGTTTATATTATGTACCTGTCTTTAGTGGCACATACAAGTCTGTAGCAATGCTAAAATTCGTAATATATGGTGCCTGGCGACATTAGTGCAGTGGCGACTATAGTGTTATTGACGGTAGAGAATGTTTGTCCAGAACTAAAAGGTGATGGTGACGAAATGAGAATTATCATTATCATCATCGTTATCATCATCCTTCCTGCTACGCTCACTATATAAAACGAATCACTATCATTGTCACTATCACCACCACCACCACCACTACTACAAAACAACAAAACAATGAAACAACAGCAAATATCCCTCCCAAAAAGACAAAAAAAAAACTGAAACGAAAAAAGCGAAACACACAATACGATAAAAACACGAAAAAACAAAGAAAAACACCAAAGAATAACACAGCCAGAAAATAAAAGAATGCATAGGCAAAAAAAAAAAAAGAAAAAAAGATAAAACTCCCGATAAAATGACGCATAGAAAATATAAAGCCGTGAAAATTTCATTCCAAAAAATAGATGAGACAAAGAGAAAGAGATAAAGATAGGGTGAACAAAAGGATGGGAATGGGCGCCAAAAGCCTGGTTGGAGCACGTTGGGGCGAAAACTGCTGACGTGGCGGTTCAATTTCAGAGCAAAAATTTATCCCTCTGCACATGGTGAGGAGAGGAGAGGAGGGAGGGAGAGTATGGAAGGAAAAGAGAAAAGGGAAGGAGTGAGAAAGAAAGGGGTAGCAGGGAGAGAGGAGGAAGGACAGAAAGGTAGGTAGAGAAAGGTAATGGATGGAAAGAGGGATAAATGAGGGGATAAAATAGTAGATATAAAAGAGGGGAAGGAAAAGAGTGTACAGGAGTACATGCAGGAAAAGAGTGTACAGGAGTACATGCAGGAAAAGAGTATACAGGAGTACATGCAGGAAAAGAGTGTACAGTAGTACATGCAGGAAAAGAGTGTATAGGAGTACATGCAGGAAAAGAGTGTACATGAGTACATGCAGGAAAAGAGTGTATAGGAGTACATGCAGGAAAAGAGTGGATAGGAGTACATGCAGGAAAAGAGTGGATAGGAGTACATGCAGGAAAAGAGTGTGTAGGAGTACATGCAGGAAAAGAGTGGATAGGAGTACATGCAGGAAAAGAGTGTACAGGAGTACATGCAGGAAAAGAGTGTATAGGAGTACATGCAGGAAAAGAGTGTATAGGAGTACATGCAGGAAAAGAGTGTATAGGAGTACATGCAGGAAAAGAGTGTATAGGAGTACAGGCAGGAAAAGAGTGTATAGGAGTACATGCAGGAAAAGAGTGTATAGGAGTACATGCAGGAAAAGAGTGTGTAGGAGTACATGCAGGAAAAGAGTGTATAGGAGTACATGCAGGAAAAGAGTGTGTAGGAGTACATGCAGGAAAAGAGTGTATAGGAGTACATGCAGGAAAAGAGTGTACAGGAGTACATGCAGGAAAAGAGTGTATAGGAGTACATGCAGGAAAAGAGTGTATAGGAGTACATGCAGGAAAAGAGTGTATAGGAGTACATGCAGGAAAAGAGTGTGTAGGAGTACATGCAGGAAAAGAGTGTACAGGAGTACATGCAGGAAAAGAGTGTGTAGGAGTACATGCAGGAAAAGAGTGTATAGGAGTACATGCAGGAAAAGAGTGGATAGGAGTACATGCAGGAAAAGAGTGTATAGGAGTACATGCAGGAAAAGAGTGTACAGGAGTACATGCAGGAAAAGAGTGTATAGGAGTACATGCAGGAAAAGAGTGTATAGGAGTACATGCAGGAAAAGAGTGTGTAGGAGTACATGCAGGAAAAGAGTGTATAGGAGTACATGCAGGAAAAGAGTGTATAGGAGTACATGCAGGAAAAGAGTGTGTAGGAGTACATGCAGGAAAAGAGTGTATAGGAGTACATGCAGGAAAAGAGTGTACAGGAGTACATGCAGGAAAAGAGTGTGTAGGAGTACATGCAGGAAAAGAGTGTATAGGAGTACATGCAGGAAAAGAGTGGATAGGAGTACATGCAGGAAAAGAGTGGATAGGAGTACATGCAGGAAAAGAGTGTATAGGAGTACATGCAGGAAAAGAGTGTATAGGGGTACATGCAGGAAAAGAGTGTGTAGGAGTACATGCAGGAAAAGAGTGTATAGGAGTACATGCAGGAAAAGAGTGTGTAGGAGTACATGCAGGAAAAGAGTGTATAGGAGTACATGCAGGAAAAGAGTGTATAGGAGTACATGCAGGAAAAGAGTGTGATAGGAGTACATGCAGGAAAAGAGTGTATAGGAGTACATGCAGGAAAAGAGTGTATAGGAGTACATGCAGGAAAAGAGTGGATAGGAGTACATGCAGGAAAAGAGTGTGTAGGAGTACATGCAGGAAAAGAGTGTACAGGAGTACATGCAGGAAAAGAGTGTATAGGAGTACATGCAAGAAAAGAGTGTGTAGGAGTACATGCAGGAAAAGAGTGTGTAGGAGTACATGCAGGAAAAGAGTGTATAGGAGTACATGCAGAAAAGAGTGTATAGGAGTACATGCAGGAAAAGAGTGTATAGGAGTACATGCAGGAAAAGAGTGTATAGGAGTACATGCAGGAAAAGAGTGTATAGGAGTACATGCAGGAAAAGAGTGTATAGGAGTACATGCAGGAAAAGAGTGTATAGGAGTACATGCAGGAAAAGAGTGGATAGGAGTACATGCAGGAAAAGAGTGTATAGGAGTACATGCAGGAAAAGAGTGTGTAGGAGTACATGCAGGAAAAGAGTGTATAGGAGTACATGCAGGAAAAGAGTGTACAGGAGTACATGCAGGAAAAGAGTGTATAGGAGTACATGCAGGAAAAGAGTGTATAGGAGTACATGCAGGAAAAGAGTGTATAGGAGTACATGCAGGAAAAGAGTGTATAGGAGTACATGCAGGAAAAGAGTGTATAGGAGTACATGCAGGAAAAGAGTGGATAGGAGTACATGCAGGAAAAGAGTGTATAGGAGTACATGCAGGAAAAGAGTGTGTAGGAGTACATGCAGGAAAAGAGTGTATAGGAGTACATGCAGGAAAAGAGTGTACAGGAGTACATGCAGGAAAAGAGTGTATAGGAGTACATGCAGGAAAAGAGTGTATAGGAGTACATGCAGGAAAAGAGTGTATAGGAGTACATGCAGGAAAAGAGTGTATAGGAGTACATGCAGGAAAAGAGTGTATAGGAGTACATGCAGGAAAGAGTGTATAGGAGTACATGCAGGAAAAGAGTGTATAGGAGTACATGCAGGAAAAGTGTATAGGAGTACATGCAGGAAAAGAGTGTACAGGAGTACATGCAGGAAAAGAGTGTGTAGGAGTACATGCAGGAAAGAGTGTATAGGAGTACATGCAGGAAAAGAGTGTATAGGAGTACATGCAGGAAAAGAGTGTGTAGGAGTACATGCAGGAAAAGAGTGTGTAGGAGTACATGCAGGAAAGAGTGTATAGGAGTACATGCAGGAAAAGAGTGTGTAGGAGTACATGCAGGAAAAGAGTGTATAGGAGTACATGCAGGAAAAGAGTGTATAGGAGTACATGCAGGAAAAGAGTGTATAGGAGTACATGCAGGAAAAGAGTGTGTAGGAGTACATGCAGGAAAAGAGTGTATAGGAGTACATGCAGGAAAAGAGTGTATAGGAGTACATGCAGGAAAAGAGTGTATAGGAGTACATGCAGGAAAAGAGTGTATAGGAGTACATGCAGGAAAAGAGTGTATAGGAGTACATGCAGGAAAAGAGTGTATAGGAGTACATGCAGGAAAGAGTGTGTAGGAGTACATGCAGGAAAAGAGTGTATAGGAGTACATGCAGGAAAAGAGTGTATAGGAGTACATGCAGGAAAAGAGTGTATAGGAGTACATGCAGGAAAAGAGTGTATAGGAGTACATGCAGGAAAAGAGTGGATAGGAGTACATGCAGGAAAAGAGTGGATATGAGGACATGCAGGAAAAGAGTGTATAGGAGTACATGCAGGAAAAGAGTGTATAGGAGTACATGCAGGAAAAGAGTGTATAGGAGTACATGCAGGAAAAGAGTGTATAGGAGTACATGCAGGAAAAGAGTGTATAGGAGTACATGCAGGAAAAGAGTGTATAGGAGTACATGCAGGAAAAGAGTGTATAGGAGTACATGCAGGAAAAGAGTGTATAGGAGTACATGCAGGAAAAGAGTGTATAGGAGTACATGCAGGAAAAGAGTGTGTAGGAGTACATGCAGGAAAAGAGTGTATAGGAGTACATGCAGGAAAAGAGTGTATAGGCAGAAGTACATGCAGGAAAAGAGTGTATAGGAGTACATGCAGGAAAAGAGTGTATAGGAGTACATGCAGGAAAAGAGTGTATAGGAGTACATGCAGGAAAAGAGTGTATAGGAGTACATGCAGGAAAAGAGTGTGTAGGAGTACATGCAGGAAAAGAGTGTACAGGAGTACATGCAGGAAAAGAGTGTATAGGAGTACATGCAGGAAAAGAGTGTGTAGGAGTACATGCAGGAAAAGAGTGTGTAGGAGTACATGCAGGAAAAGAGTATATAGGAGTACATGCAGGAAAAGAGTGTGTAGGAGTACATGCAGGAAAAGAGTGTATAGGAGTACATGCAGGAAAAGAGTGTATAGGAGTACATGCAGGAAAAGAGTGTATAGGAGTACATGCAGGAAAAGAGTGTATAGGAGTACATACAGGAAAAGAGTGTATAGGAGTACATGCAGGAAAAGAGTGTATAGGAGTACATGCAGGAAAAGAGTGTATAGGAGTACATGCAGGAAAAGAGTGTACAGGAGTACATGCAGGAAAAGAGTGTACAGGAGTACATGCAGGAAAAGAGTGTATAGGAGTACATGCAGGAAAAGAGTGTATAGGAGTACATGCAGGAAAAGAGTGTGTAGGAGTACATGCAGGAAAAGAGTGTACAGGAGTACATGCAGGAAAAGAGTGTATAGGAGTACATGCAGGAAAAGAGGGGTATAGGAGTACATGCAGGAAAAGAGTGTATAGGAGTACATGCAGGAAAAGAGTGTACAGGAGTACATGCAGGAAAAGAGTGTGTAGGAGTACATGCAGGAAAAGAGTGTGTAGGAGTACATGCAGGAAAAGAGTGTACAGGAGTACATGCAGGAAAAGAGTGTATAGGAGTACATGCAGGAAAAGAGTGTATAGGAGTACATGCAGGAAAAGAGTGTGTAGGAGTACATGCAGGAAAAGAGTGGATAGGAGTACATGCAGGAAAAGAGTGGATAGGAGTACATGCAGGAAAAGAGTGTATAGGAGTACATGCAGGAAAAGAGTGTGTAGGAGTACATGCAGGAAAAGAGTGTATAGGAGTACATGCAGGAAAAGAGTGTGTAGGAGTACATGCAGGAAAAGAGTGTGTAGGAGTACATGCAGGAAAAGAGTGTATAGGAGTACATGCAGGAAAAGAGTGGATAGGAGTACATGCAGGAAAAGAGTGTATAGGAGTACATACAGGAAAAGAGTGTATAGGAGTAAATGCAGGAAAAGAGTGTATAGGAGTACATGCAGGAAAAGAGTGTATAGGAGTACATGCAGGAAAAGAGTGTGTAGGAGTACATGCAGGAAAAGAGTGTATAGGAGTACATGCAGGAAAAGAGTGTATAGGAGTACATGCAGGAAAAGAGTGGATAGGAGTACATGCAGGAAAAGAGTGGATAGGAGTACATGCAGGAAAAGAGTGTATAGGAGTACATGCAGGAAAAGAGTGTGTAGGAGTACATGCAGGAAAAGAGTGTATAGGAGTACATGCAAGAAAAGAGTGGATAGGAGTACATGCAGGAAAAGAGTATATAGGAGTACATGCAGGAAAAGAGTGTATAGGAGTACATGCAGGAAAAGAGTGTGTAGGAGTACATGCAGGAAAAGAGTGTATAGGAGTACATGCAGGAAAAGAGTGTATAGGAGTACATGCAGGAAAAGAGTGTATAGGAGTACATGCAGGAAAAGAGTGGATAGGAGTACATGCAGGAAAAGAGTGTATAGGAGTACATGCAGGAAAAGAGTGTGTAGGAGTACATGCAGGAAAAGAGTGTATAGGAGTACATGCAGGAAAAGAGTGTATAGGAGTACATGCAGGAAAAGAGTGTGTAGGAGTACATGCAGGAAAAGAGTGTATAGGAGTACATGCAGGAAAAGAGTGTATAGGAGTACATGCAGGAAAAGAGTGTATAGGAGTACATGCAGGAAAAGAGTGTATAGGAGTACATGCAGGAAAAGAGTGTGTAGGAGTACATGCAGGAAAAGAAAGGAAGAAGGAAAGAAGAAAGAGAAAAATAGAAAGAGGAGACGAGAAAGGAGTGGAGAAAGGAGAATGAAGAGAAGACAGACGAAGTTAGGGTTATAGAATGGAGAAGAGGTACAATGTGTGTGTATTTATTTACCTAGTTGTATTTACCTAGTTGTGTTTTACAGGGCCTGAGCTACACTCGTGTGGTCCCGTCTCAGTATCTACATTTATTCAGTCTTTCTTTCAACTGGTGCACATTCTTTGCCGATATCAGCTCATCATTTAGTCCATTGCAAACTTCTACATTTCTATGACGGAGGCTGTACTTCTTTATGTTGTTCAGGCATCTCCGTTTTCCAAATTGTTGTGTATGTCCTTTTGTGTATCGTCCTTCTCTTTGCTTCCGAGCCTCGGAAGGCAGCCGGCAGCGAGGCTTCCGAGCCTCGGACTCATTCCGAGAATGAAGTCTTTCATTGTCTGTTTCTTCCATCTTAGGTAATAGTTTTCAGTTTGAAAATTGCTAGTAAGTCTCCTCTTTCTCTTCTCTGCTCAAGTTTTGGGGAAATTTTAAATCCCCTTTAAACCCTTCCTCAAAAAAAGAAAGTTTTTCAAAACTCTGGTGTACGTATGTTTTACCATCTTTTTTCCATTCCCCTTTTACCCACCCAAACTTTTTCCAGCTTCTTTTTGGGTGTGGTGTGTGTGTGTGTGTGTTTTGTGTGTGTGTGTGGGTTGTGTGTTTGTGTGTGGGGTGTGTGTGTGTGGGTGGGGTGTGGTGTGGTTGTGTGTGTGTACATCAAGGCGTGGGAAAATTTTTAAGCCCTTTGGGGTTGAGTATGGGTGGACGTACACATAAGAAGGGGAAGGAGGAGGAGGAGGGGAGGGGGAGGGAGGGGGATGGGAGGAGGAGGAGGAGGGGGGAGGGAAGATAAAAGAACAGTTTTAGGTAAAAAAAGGGGGGAAAAAAAAGGGGGTTTGGAGGAGGAAGAGGAGGAGGAGGGGGGGAGGAGGAAAGGCTTTCCCTGCTGCAGAAGAGGAGGGCAGATGGGGGGCCTGTGGCCCCCGCAGGGGGCCGGGCGGGCCCCACATTTTTTTTTGGGTTTTTGAGCCAAAATTTAAATTTAAAAGAAGTGGGGAAAAACAGTTTCAAGTGTGATTAAAAAAATTTTTTTAAATTTGATTTACAAAAATTAATAATAGTATCCCCTTAAAAAGTTCATTTTTCTATGTTACCTAGTAGGGAATTTTAAAGAGGAAAGTTCCGGCAGAGACTTGGGCACCCATGGCCGTTTTAGGGGGGTCTCCCTTGCCAGGGCCCCCCAGGGTCGGCAAACGCCATCGAAACAAAAGAATAGGTCTCCCGCGGGTCATGAGGTTTCCCAAAAATAGGTGCTTTCATGGGGGGTTTTTGGGCCCATCGTAGCCAAAGCCCCCCAGCCGTTTTTAGGTTTTTTTTTTTTTTTTTTGCTGGCTAGGGCCCTTTAAAGGTCGGCCAGGGCCCATAAAAAAAAAAGGGCCCTTTTCCGCTGGGTCATGAGGTTTCCCAAAATATGGGGGCATGGGGGTTTTGGAAAATCTGTAGCCCAAGCAAAACCCCCGTTTTTAGGGGGGGTTTTTGCGCCAAAGGCCCACCCGGGTCGGCCACCCCCATCAAAAACATACCCTTTATGTTTTTGCTGGGTCAGGGGGGATTCAAAAAATTGTGCGGTTGTGGGGTTTTTTGGGCCATCTGAAAGCCGAGCCACGCCAAATTTTAGGTTGTTTTTAAAGGGAAAAGCCCACAGGGTGGGCCCAAAAACGCCCATCGAAACATAACCTTTTTTTCCACGGGGTTTCCATAAGGTTTCCCAAAATTTTTGGGGGGGGCCCCCAAATTTTTGGGGTTTTGGGCCCTTTTCATGTACCCGGGGGGAAACAGCCTTTTTTTAGGTTTTTTTGCGGACACGCCCCCCAAAGGGTGGGCCCCACCCCCAATAAAAACCCAAAAACCTTTGTCTCGTGGGTCATGAGGATTCCCCCAAATTTTTGCGGCATGGGGGTTTTTGGGGGGCCATCTGAAAGCCGAGCCAAAAGCCATTTTTTAGGTTTTTTTTTTGGGGGGCCCACGCCCACCAGGGTCGGCCCCCGCCCCACGAAAAAACATAGCCAAATGTTCCCCGCTGGGTCAGAGGGTTTCCCCAAATATGTGGGGCCCAATGGGGGGTTTTTGACCATCGGGTAGCTGAGCCACGGGCCTTTTTTTAGGTTGTTTTAACTGGCAAGGCCCCCCCAGGGTCGGCCCACGCCCACCCGAAACAAACCCTTTTGTTCCCCCGGCTGGGCATGAGGTTTCCCAAAATATTCCCAGAAATGTGGGGTTTGGCCATCGTAAGCCCAGCCACAGCCTTTTTTAGGTTTTTTTTGGGCGCCCCACCCCCACCAGGGTGGGCCCAGCCCATCAAAAACAAAAACCTATTTTCCCCCGTTTGGGTCAGGAGGATTCCAAATATGTGCAGCATGTGGGGTTTTGACCATTGTTAGCTGACCCCAACACCCCTTTTTTAGGTTGTTTTGTTGGAAACGCCCACCAGGGCCCGGCCCACCCATAAAAACATGGGCCATGTTCTCCGAGGGTCATAAAGGATTCCAAATAGTGGGGCCCTTTCCCCGGGGGTTTTGGCCATTGTAGCCGAGTCTATAAAAAAACGGGACAGACAGAAAAATTTTTTGAGATTTAAATATATAGATTAAAAATTATATAAAAAAACATTTCCCAAAAGATAAGAAATATTTTTTTATACGAAAAAACCCATGGGGGGAAAAATGGGGTTTTGTTAAAAAAACATTTTTTTAACCTTCCCATAGGCCTCCACTGGTAACGGGGGGGGGTTGGGGCGCGGAAGCCCCAGAAAAAAAGTCCGGGAAAAAAGGTTAGTTTTTGATTCACACCAAAAACTGTAAATTTCCCTCCCCCTCCCCTTTTAAAAAATGCGTCTCCTCTCTTCTCCCCCCTCCCTCCTCTCTCTTCCTCTCTCCTCTCTCTCTCTCTCTCTCTCTCTCTCTCTCTCTCTCCTCTCTCTCTCCCTCTCTCCCCCTCTCTCTCTCTCCTCTCTCTCTCTCTTCTCTCTCTCTCTTCCTCTCTCTCTCTCTCTCTCTCTCTCTCTCCTCTCTCTCTCCTCTCTTCTTCTCTCCTCTCTCTCTCTTCTCCTCTCTCCCCTCTCTCTCTCTCTCTCCTCTTTTCTCTCTCTCTTCTCTCTCTTTTTCTCTCTCTCTCTCTCTTTCTCTCTCCCCCCCCCCTTTTTCCTCTCTCCCTCTTCTCTCTCCTCTCTCTCTCTCCCCTCTCTCTCTCCCCTCTCTCTCCCCCTCTCTCTCCTCTCTCCCCTTTCCCCTTTTCCCTCCTTCCCCCTCCTCTCCTCTTATTTTTTAAAATATATATAAATATATAAAAATTTTATTAAATATCTATATATAAAATTATATATATAACGCATGCATTGTATGTACGGTTATAGTATATGATTGTATATATGTATAATGTATGTATGTTTGGTTTTCTGTCATCTCATTTTTAAAAATTTTGAAATTTGTCACCCAAAGGGCAAAATTTTACCCCACGCTTACCATTTTTAAAATTTTAGCACCAGGGGGGGAAGCCACAAAACACTTTAAGACTTTTTTTTGGTCGAAAGTCCTAGGGAAGGAGCCCCAGCGGGGGTGCAGGTTTGGTCGAAAAACGTGCACACCCCCAACGACTGCTAAAGACCGGTATTAGAGAGGTGGGAAATCTGGGCATGTCATTATTGCTTTGGTTACCGAAATATCTTTTTTTAAGGGAATGTAGACATATGATTGGGCTTTTGGGATGGATATTTCATATATATGAAAAAGAGTGAAATAAAAAAGGGGACTCTTAGGGTCTGTAGCGGGCCTTGGGAGCAGCAGCAGCAGCAGATGAAGCCCGGAGGTGATTTTAAAACCCCAACTTCACCAAGGAGAAGATGTCTTTGGAAAATTTTTATAGGGGAGCGAGAACCCCTTGAGAAATCCTATATCCCCGGTGAATCCTTTGCTATCAAGGCGGGGGAGCTGCTGTCTTTTTCAGGAAGGCACAGGTGAGGCGGATAACTGGGGGTTTTTACTCAAAAACTTTGAGAGTGGTGGTGGATGCCAGTCCTCCCCCATGTAGGTTTGGGCAGGGTTTAAACGTCTTTTTACTCATTAAAAAATTTAGTATTATGGGAGTTTTTTATATACTTGTCTTTATCTAAATCAATGTACACCGTGACCTTAAATAAGGGTGATTTAAAGATGTTATGATGAGGTGACTGATGGCGGGGCAGTGAGTGACGGAGAGGCCTTGCCGCGGGGCCTCCCCATATCACAAATATTCACTATTTCTACTCACACACATACCTTCTACCACCAAAACACTAGCAACACAGGCTCCTTACTTATACATCTTACTATCTGATACATTAAAACTCCTTAAAACGCAAGCA
>JACEEZ010019646.1:22500-25000 GCA_016584305.1 Chionoecetes opilio
ACTAGCATTTCAATATCATTTTTATGTAACAGAAAAGTAAGGGTCCCTAGAATAGACCTGTGGTAACTGCCTCCTGTGTTAAGTTTTGAATAATAATAATTTACCATTACAATACCTGATTGTGACCCTATTGCTTACTAGTTAAAAAATTGGTGCAGTGGTACACCGAGCAATGCCATTATGTTCAAGTTTTATCCCACAATATACCATTGTTTAAAGAGTCAAAGATGCCTTTTATAAGGTCGAGAAATATCCCCGACTCCCGAACTACTTGATGTTTTTTTGTCCAAGTACTTGTAGACCACATTTGTGATGTATTAACTCTTGAAAAAACTCTGTTGAATGATGAGGCCCGAAAACCATGGTTGGTATTTAGAAGTAATTGTTTTTTCTAAGTAATTACTCAACGGGTTGCAATGACTTTTTCGAATATTTTGCTAAAGAGCTTTGGTAGTAATGTAAATGTGGCGATAATTGTTAATGACATTTATTACTGGCCCGATTTGTATATTGGGAAATCCACTTTAGAGCCTTTTTTTAGTCTGTCGGGGAAACATTCCTGAAATTCTTATGAGATGTTTGAGTATGTGAGTCAGTGGGGTTGACAATATAGTGGATGTGTGTTTAAGTATTCTTGGTGACCACATCGTCCAATTCCGGTGTGCTAGTTTTAAGGCTTGTAGATATCCTTCAGTTTTCAGTAGGGCTTGAGGAGGTAATACGATAGAAAACGCAGGAGAATTGATTAATTATTAAGGTGATTCCCTCAAGTATATTATGTTTCTCATCTCTTTTTAGGAGTGATCGTAAAATTTATTTTGACATTTCAGGGCACAATGGTTTTTAGTTCGTTTTTGTTTCATTTGTTGGAATGTTTACCAAGTATGAGAGTTAATAGATTTTCCAGTGAAATTTTGGTTTCCCTTGGTTGTCTTTTGTTTTTTTTGTAATAGTAAGTTTTTTGCTGTTCCTTAGAATTGTTTGGTCAGCTTTCCGATATTGCTTTGATACTAATACTGTTCCTGGAATGTTAAAGGACCATTTATGTGGAAAGTCTCCTCTATCTTTGTGTTTTTTCTTTATACTGTTTTCTTAATGCTAATGTATGGTATGGGCTTCGTTCCTTTTATTATTTACATAAATTCTTCTTGCTGAAAATAATTTTTTGAACACACTGTCCCCGAATATAAGAAAAAATGCCTTTATATGCTTCATTAGGACGTGTAACTGTAATACGTCAGCCAATTCACATGGTGAGAGATCGGTACCAAAGTTATGTTAATGCGAGTCTGTGTTACAATTCTTTTATTAATATATACTGGTTCACTTTGGTCTTGGATAATTGGCTTAAATTGTGAAACACTGACAATGATCACTGATGTCTGTTTGTATTATGTAATTAATTAGAATTTGATTCAATATGTGATGCCCAGAATATGATTCAATTAATGTGGCGGTTGTATCTGTATTCTGGTGGTCTGTGATTAGAGGAAATAAAATACATGAGGATCATCAAATTAAAGAAAGCCCAGTAAAAATACATACCTATCCGTATTCTGTAACTAATCCAATTTAAAGTCTCCGAAAACATGAATACTAAAGTATTTTGGTATCATTAGCTGTAGCACGAATTTCATTCTCAAGTGTCAAAAAAAATATTTATCTTACTCCAGGAGCCTATACACACATATTAATAAATATTTTCTATAATTATTGAGTACACTCAACACCTAAATATTCTAAGTAAGACGCGACAAGGCAAAATTCATTTGATAGGTGAATGATGTCATCAGATATCATGGCTACATAAACCTCCGCCTATCTATTTCTACACTGGTAAACATTTTGTATCCTGGTATTGGTATAATTTGACAAGTCAGGGTCAAGTCTGGTTTCAGTAATCCCTAGTATATCAAACTTCACACCTTTTTTGGTTAAAACTAGTCTACAAAAAGCGTAATTAGTGGGTACGGCCTAATCTAATGTTCATATTTATAATATAATTATGTATTGTCATTGATGTGTAATATAAGGTATCCCAAAAATACATAATTTGACTTGGGGATATTGTGATATGATGAAAGTATACAAGACTAAGATTACGTCTAACTCATTCTTGTAACTTGTCTTTTAATTGAACAAAGGTCAGGGTCAAGTTGGTTTCAGTAAATCCTAGTAGATCAAACTAAAATCTATCCTTACTAAAAATCTAACTGGAAATCTCACATCTCATCTCTTGCTAAAACAGCTTCTAAGAAGTTAGGTGTCCTGTGGGCGTCTGCGTTTCTTTTTTTTCTCCCTCCCAATGCGTGCTCTCTACAGGGGCCGTTTCCGCCCCATGTCATGAGTATGTCTTCACACTGTTTTGGTGGAGATCCACTCATACAGCTCTCCTAAACACGTGTTGATCAAAAGCTTTTCGTCACATCAACTCCCCTCCTCTGACTGACTGTCTTCAAATCTTTAAATCAACCGACCAATGTTGCTTCCTCTTGCTCTC
>JACEEZ010019646.1:35000-40000 GCA_016584305.1 Chionoecetes opilio
AACCTGAGGAAAGGAGAAATAATGCTGAGGGGGAAGGATAAGATGAATTAAACCAACAGAACGATTTAGGAGGAGAGGGAACAAGAGGAGAAGGATGAACACTGTGGATAAGGAGATACAACAGAGGGGCAAGGTGCAGGTGGAGCACGGAGGAGAAACAGGTCATCAGCAGTAAAGGAGGGCGTGGGGTGGTCTTGGGGCTTATCAACCTGAACATACCTGTGCCAAACTCTCCCTAAGCCCCGACCAGGTGAGGCACGGATATTCGGGAATAGAGACCAAATCGTTTATATATTCCTACACTCATGTTTGGCTGCCATCTTCGTGGTCAATCCTTTCTTCTTTCTTCTTCTCGTTGGTTGTCTTCTCTGCTCTCCTTGACTACTGAGCTACTAACTACAACATACTACTACAACTACTTTTACACGCTACTTCTAGTAACTACTACTACTAACTATTACGATTAATATTACGAGCCACTTTCAACATCCCAACTCCAGCCTTTTTTCTTCTTTTTGCTTAACACGACCCCCTACTGACTACTACTACTACTGTTTTACCTACTACCCACCAATAATTACTACTACCCCATGACACCACTACTTACTTACTACGGCTATTCTATTACGGAACCACATTTCCCCTCCTCCAGCTATTCCTGCTAGCACTGCCCCTATTTATAATATTCCAACCTCTTTTACCCACTGTACCACCACTAACCACCACTAACTGCTGCTCCTACTAACCCCACCACCCACTACCACCACCACCCCACTACTATTTCTAAAACGACCACTGTAAACAATCAACGATGCGGAAGTTCGACTCGGGCAGGTGTAGTTGGCTTGGTCCGCGCAAGCACGGGCGGATTGCAGGGCGGGCCGCTGGCCCGGGGGCGGAAGGTGGCGCGGCCCTCCAGCTCTGGCGACTCCTCAGGGTGTGCCCGGCTGCTCCGGAGGCCCCGCCAAGCCGGCCAGACGATTGTTCGTACTGTTGGGAAACCAACACAAACGACAACGACGATAAGGGTTAGTATAGTATAGTAGTGGTGGGGGTAGTGTAGTAGTAGTTGGAAGGAGAGAAAAAAAGGAAAAGAGGAAGAGGAAAAAGGGGAAAGGGAAGGAGAAATACATATACATAAGAGTATTAGAAAGAACAGATAACAGGAGACTCTATTGGTCTATAACCGAGGGTATTCTGCTGAGCTACATACTACTAACTATCAAAAAACTACATGTAAGATGACACTTGGCAAAGGATACCATACCCCTAAAAAAAGCTAAGGAAACAAAAATGAAGTCAGTCCTCGTAGTGAAATGGAAGGATAATTGGCAGCGAGCGAAGCGGAGCTGCTACTTACCAACCACATACGACCCCTTTCGCGTAAGGGAGAGTGGAACAAGTTAAGCCAAAAAGTTAATATCTATTTCATCCCACCCCCTAATTGTTCGGATTGAGCTGAAATATTGACTTCAGTAGTGTCTGTCAAAATCAATGGGGGTCTTTGTCAAAGAACTTTTTGCTAGAACCCCCTTAAATGAAGTAATTTTAGTCGTTAAAATGAGTTTCTATTAGCTTGCAACGTGGCTCGCGGGCCACACGTTCCTGCCGCAAGAACTGAAGCCCAAAAGCAAAGGGGCCAGAGGCCTTGGACCGCCTATCTTGAATTTTTATGAAGATGTAACATATCCACCACCCACTAACACTAATCAACTTGGGGGATATGGGCGAGCTTCTAACTTACGCATAAAACACCCTATTCCGCGTAGGGGGAGTGGAACCAAGTCTAAGCCAAAAAGTTATAATAACTGACTCCTAAAATATTGTCGGATTAGCTGAAATTGACATGCAATTAGTGCTGTAAAATCAATGGGGTCTGTGAAACAACTTTTGGCGTACAACAAGCACCCTTATGACGTAATTAGCGATATTAGTTAATTGGCCTGGAACGTGGCAGCGAGCCAATTCCAGCGCACAATAACTGAGACCAAAAGCAAAGGGGCTAGAGGCTGGACGCCTATACTTAAGTGGCCAGCTCGCTTCGCTCGCTGGTCGCTTAAATACCCATAAGACCCCGTGGAACCAAGTTTCCGCCAAAAACATGAATAACTACTCCTAATATTGTCGGACTGAGCTGAAATTTGAACATGCATAGTAGTTGCTGTCAAAAGCAATGGGGCCGTCGCAAAGATTTTGTTTGCGTAAAACAAGCCCTTAATGAGTAATTAGCGTAAACTACTTCCTAAATTATTGTCGGATTGCAGGCTGAAATTATTTTTCGAGACATGCAAGTAGTTGCCTGTCAAAATCAATGGGGGTCTGTGCAACAAACCTTTTGCGTAGAAAACGAAATCCCCTTAATGAGTCATTTCACGTAATGAGTTAATTGGCTGGAACGTGGCGCAGCTGCCACGTTCCAGCCGCAAGAACCTGAGCCAAAAGCAAAGGGGCCAGAGGCTGGACTCCTATTCCCTTGATATAATAATTGGCAACGAGCGAAAGTGAGCTTCTCACTTACCAATAAGAACAACATTACGTTTTCGCGTAAAGGGATGGACCATTTTCGTAAGCCAAAAAGAAAAGGTGAAACTACTTCCTAAATAATTGTTTAGTCGGATTGAGACTGAAAGTTGACATGCAAGTAGTGCTGTCAAATCAATGGAGTCTGTGCTACAAACTGTTTTGCGTAGAACAAGCCCTAAATGAGTATTAGCGTAATGATTTAATTAGTGCTAAATAACTTCGGGTTTCTAAATAACTTCGTTGCTTGTTGTAGACTTCTGTCACTTTGAGACTTAGGTAATAATTTTTAAAATCACTTTTGAGCTCTGCTGGCCCCACGTTCCGGCCGCAAGAACTGTGGGCCAACAGCAGAAGGGGCTAAGAGGCTGGACGCCTAGACTGATTGGCAGCGAGCGAAGCGAGCTGGCTACTTGCCATAAGACGCCATTCGCCGTAGGGGAGTGGAAACCAGTTTAACGCTAGGAAAAAGGGGGGAATAACTACTTCCTAAAATACAATATTGTCGGATTGAGTGAAATATTTATTTTTGATTTGACAATCAAGTGAGTGCTGTCAAATTAGATGGGGGTCTCTGTTAAACAAACGTTTTGCGTAGAACAAGCCCTTAATGATAATTAGCGCAATGAGTTAAATTGGCTGAACGGTTCGCGCTTGCCACGGTTCCACCGCAAGAAACTGAGTCCAAAAAGCAGAGGGGCCAGAGGCTGGACGCCTATACTTGATAATCTCGCGGAGCAAACATCAAACCATTTACTTACAGTACGCGTCCAGTCTGTTCTTAAAATGTAGTGATTGTGGTGGCTTTTTTCGACAACATTTCTGGTAATTTGTTTCCACAACCCGAAATTTACAACTCTGAATTTGTTTTTTTTTTCTCGAAATCTGTGATGAAACGCTTGAACGCATGTCAGTTTTATAAATCGTTTTTTTTTGGTCACTTGAAGGAGAAATCTCGAATAGGTTATCTTTATTTGGATGATTCAAATACCTTTTAATGATCTGAAAAGTTTTATATCAATGCCCACCCACGGATTCTTGATCTTAAGGACAACATTAAGTTTTTTGCACTAGCTCTCTTCAAATAAGGTGAATTTCGGCGCAGAGTTGGAACTAAGTTTGGTCGTTCTTCTTGTACTGATTCCAATTTGGCTTCATTTTTTACGAAACAAGGCGACCAAATTGACAGACATATTCTAACGTGAGGCCTAACCAAAGAGAGGAAGAGGGAGAGGAGGATTAAGTGAGCCTAACCAAAGAGGAGGAAGAGGAGGAGGAGGAGTAGGAGTGAGGCCTAACCAAAGAGGAGGAAGGAGGAGGAGGAGGAGTAGAGGTGGGAGCCAATCTACATCTTCCCTCTCTCAATAACCTCCGATATCATTTCCCCTCTTAGACTTCCTTCTTTCCCCCAAACCCCTTACCCTCCCCTCTCTCCCCTTCCCCCCCTCCCCTTTCCCCCCCATCCCTTAAGACGCAGCCATGAGCGAGGCGGGGCGAGGCCGGGTAATTGATGAAGACAGCCCCGCTTCGCCGGTTCATGTCATCTAAAATACTGAGCGAGTGTGAATGCAGGTTCCTTGAAACCCACAGAGCATTTGCGTCCCAAGTCATTAACCAACCCAATTCATACTTGCCCACTTGTCAACTTGTCCCCTGGACAAACCGGACAAACCGTCATCAAGTGTTCCCTTTCAAGCCGAACTTGAACCGCATTTTTCAATAAATGTCGTCATAGAGAGAGAGAAAAGACAACGAGAGAGAAGAGAGAGAGAGAGAGAGAGAGAGAGAGAGAGAGAGAGAGAGAGAGAGAAGAGAGAGAAGAAAGAGAGAGAGAGAGAGTAGAGGAAAGAGAGAGATAGAGAGAGAGAGAGAGGAGATAGAGAGAGAGAGAGAGGGAGGAGAGAAAGAGAGGAGAGAGAAATTACGAGAGAATAAAAAGAGAATGGGGAGAGGGAAACAAAGTAAAATGGTTAGACAGTCTGAGAGAATCCATAATCATCTAGTCCATTAAGTTTTAGGAACAACAACACACAATTACTTTGATATCTAATAGTTAGTGTTACTTAATAGATCCGACAATGAGTCGCTTATAGATTAGCATCGGAGTAGAGGATAGCCTGCTGGACAGAGGTGGTGTAATGATATAGTTATGAGGATGTCGAGGAGATAAAGAATATGCGATGACGGGGCTATAGAGGATGAGCAGATATATAGACGATCGGAGAGTCGAGATAGGAGAGAGAGAGAGTAAAACGATTAGAGCGAATACTTTTTCCCGAAGCGGAGGCGATTAGAGCGATACTTCTTTTTTCGAGCGAGGACGATTAGAGCGAAATGCTTTTTCGAGCGGAGGGACGATTAGACCGAATACTTTTTCGACGGAAGGACGATTAGAGCGAATACTTTTTTTTTTTTTTTTTCGAAGCGGAAGAGGAGATTAGAGCGAATACTTTTTTGCCGAGCGGAGGACGATGAGAGCA
>JACEEZ010019646.1:45000-57500 GCA_016584305.1 Chionoecetes opilio
CTGGGCTCTAAATAAATTGAATCGTATTAAATACTAAATTACAGGGATAAATGTATTTAAAATACTAAATAACATTTTGCCTAATGTATCTAAATACCAAATACTAAAAGACAATGAATTGTATTAAATACATTTGTAAATAACATTTCAATATACACACCAAATGTTAACATGAATTCAGTAATCAGATTAAACAATATACGTAGAATACTTGATAAATGATAAAGAAACTTCCTAATGTATATTTCCCTTTTTAGGGAGGCCTTCCTCGCCATAGAAGGCCGCCCCAGCAGTTGGGGGGTTTATGGCCAAAATTAACTGATAAAAAGAGTATTTCCTTTATTATATAATGAGTATTTAAATTTAAATTACAATAATTTAAATTTCATTATAAAGTTATGTAAAATACTGCTATTTAATACGTGAAAAGACAATGTATTTAAATACTTGCCCAAGCTCTATCTATCTATCTATCTATCTATCTATCTATCTATCTATCTATCTATCTATCTATCTATCACTATCCTCTCTCTCTCTCTCTCTCTCCTCTCTCTCTATCTCTCGCTCTCTCTCTCTCTCTCTCTCTCTCTCTCTCTCTCTCTCTTCTCTCTCTCATCTCTCTCTCTCTCTCTTCTCTCTCTCTCTCTTTCTCCTCCTCTCTCTCCTCTCTCCTTCCTGCCTTTCTCATCCTCTCTCCTCTATCTCTCTCTCTCTCTCTCTCGTCTATCTCATCTCTCTCTCTCTCTCATCCTACTCGCTCTCTCTCTCTATCTATCTAATTCTATCTATCTATCTATGTAGATTGATCTCTATATCTATCTAATCTATCGCTAGATCTATCTACTATCTATCTACTATCTATCTATCTATCTATCTAATCTATCTATCTATCTATCTATTATATATATATATAATATATAATATATATATATAATATATATATATATATATATATATACTATACAATATATATAATATCATATTATTTCATACATACATACATACCCTACATACATACATACATCATACATACATTACCCGTTGTTAGTGTTGCAGTCATTAGAATTTCTTTCAGAACAATCATGCTTTATACGGGTAACTTCTGCTAGTTATCGCAGTCTATTATTATTACTTATCATTTACTATTTGTATCAGTTTTTATCCCCATCCATCAATTCACTATCGCAGCCACTAACGATTCTGTCTATTTTGTCATATAAATATAGAAAAAAGATAACGTGTGTGTGTGTGTGTGTGTGATCCACATGGGTCTTGTCCATGCGAGCTTGGACTCGTGATCGTCAGTTTTGCCCTCCGGAGAGACGCTTGGAACTATAATTACTAATATGACCGATCATGGATAATCCTGGAACCTCACACACCACACACCCATCCCCTTGCTCAAGCGGAGACAGAAACCGCTGGGAATTTCTCAGTGAAAAATCCCCTGGGGAACAGGGGCGCCGAGGATCGAACGTCCGGACCATAGAATTGGGCCCGGACGCTCTAATGTTTAATCTAAAACACAAGCCACTCAGTGGCATCAGTGGTATCACAGGGGATGTGTATTCATCTAGTTGTATTTTACAGGGGTTCAGCTACACTCTTATGACACCGTCTCCATATCTACATTTTCATTTTGCTTTCCTTAGTGCTTACTCTTACTGTTGGCCCGAACCAGATCTACGGGAGGACAGGACAACAACCCGGCAACACTTTTCCCAAGTCCTCGCGGGTTTGGTTGCAGCCACTGTGATATTTGGTCCACAAAAATTCGCGGTTACGTTTAGGTTACAGTTAGCAAAGGTTAATTTCTTGATCCAACTCATGGTAACTTAGTGTGGGAATCACAATGAGGGTCATTTTACTGAGGAAAATCATGTGGTTATTTTCAGAGCTACAGCCAAGCGTAGAGCAAGTGAGGCAGCTGAGTGGTTGCACCAAAAAGCAAGGGACTTATGAAAAAGTGCCACCCGCGCTAAACACCAGGTATTCATTCAGTGCTGGCGTGGACAGGGGCTACTCTGGTTTGAAAGAAGACCGGCCATCTTTTCTCTGCTCCACCAGGGAATTGGAAACCCGACGACTTCTTGGTTGTGAACCGAGAGTGCTAACCAATACACTACTGAGCATCAATTGGTGTGTGTGTTGTGTTGTGTTGTGTGTGGGTGTGTGTTTGTGTGTGTGTGTGTGTGTGTTTGTGTGGTGTGTGTGTGTGTGTATTACATCTAGTTGTATCATCTGGTTGTATTTTTTTTAAAGGGCCTGAGCCACGCTCGTATGGGCCCCCGTCTCCATATCAACATTTTTATCATTCTCCTTAGTGCTTTAGTGTGGGGGAAACACAGCCACCCAGGGAGATGGTGTCACAAAACCCCGGCTAACACCGGTACCCATTTTCACTGCTGGGTGACAGGGGCTCGGGTGTTAGAAACAGCCCATATGTTTTCGCTCCCGCCCGGGGATCGAACCCGGATGTCTCGGTTGTGAACGAGCGTGCTAACACCTACCACTACGGATTTTTACCCAATGTGGTGTGTGTGTGTGTGCCTGTGTGTGTGTGTGTGTGTGTGTGTGTGTTGTGTGTGTGTGTGTGTGTCGTGTGTGAGAGAGAGAGATGAGAGAGACGAGGGAGAGAGATTGAGAGAGCGAGAGAGAGAGAGAAGGGGGAGGATGAAGGAGACGGAGAGAGAGAGGAGTAGAGAGTTGACTCGGTTTGGAAAGGACTCTGGGGAGTGACAGGATATAGCAGCGATAAAGAACATTCCCGCCTCCATCCTGCCTTCTGTCTACCTAATAATACGCCACTATACGTACAACACTTCTAAAATATATTCTCTCTCGCTCTCTGATAGTTACTATTTTTTTATATCCTTATCATTTCAATTATTGATAGCATATCCATTGTCAATTAACCAATTATTAATGTCATTATTTCAGAATGATAATTATAATAGTTAATGATGATAATAATAGTAATAATAATAATTAATATTTCATCCATGATATATATGATGATAACATTATATCAAGATGACCAATCTACTACCTTAATCATAATAACTATTAGTTTAAGGAGTTTTGGTTGTTCATTACTATATCTTTAATGAGTGTTTTGCATCTATGCACACACAACCATAACTTTCATATCAACACTTTCTTCCCTCCCTCATAATAGTGTGTGTATATTCATCTGTTGATTCAATCTAGTGTATTTTACAGAGCCAGAGCAAAATCGTTATGGGCCCCCGTCTCCATATCAACATTCTTATCATTCATCCTCAGTGTTTAGTGTTGGGGGAAGCCATCACAAGGAGGCGGGTTCACAACCACCAGGTAACACCTGGTCACCCTTTTCTACGGATGGGTGGCCAGGGGCTCGGCGTTTTAAGAAGACCGCCCCTATCTATATCCGCTCCCGCCAGAGGAGGATCGAAGGCCCCCCCCCCCCGCCCGCCCCAACACAGTGACACATGACACAGGTGAACACACAGCAGTTGTGTGTGTGTGTGTCTGTGTGCTTGTGTTGTGTGTTGTGTGTGTGTGTGTGTGTTGTCGTGTGTGTTGTGTGTGTGTGTGTGTCTGTGTTGTGGGTGTGTGTGTGTGGGTTGTAGAAAGACGCTGGGATGAGAGGAAATCCATGACCTGAACACAGTGTAGTATAGGACTGACCTTTCTTCGTATTACCTCCCCTCCCCCCTTCCCTCCATCCTCATCCGGACACACACACACACACACAACAAGCTCCCCCACAACCCCACACTCACACCCACACACACACACACACACACAACCACTACACACACCCACACCCACACTCACACTCACACCCACACCCACCACCCCACACACCAACACACAACCAACACCCATTCACACACACACCACACCCAACACCCACCACTCACACTCACACCCACAACTCACACCCACACCCACACCCCACACCACACCCACACCCACACCATCACACACAACCTACCCACCCACACCATAAATACGATATATATATATGATATAGATATATTATGTTAATTATATATATATAGATAGTTAGATTGCGATAACAGAATATATATATATTATGGATATATAGTAGGGGGATATATATATACCGACTATATATACTATATGTAGATATATAGATATAGATATATAGTAGATATATAGATATATAGAGATGTAATATATACAGTTATATACGATCCCTCTACCCCCCCCACTTTGCCCGCTGTCGTTATATATAGATATACATTTATATTGAGAGATAGATATATATATATATTTAGATGAATAAGAGTTATATATATAGTAGATGTGATATATGATATAGTACGGATATATGACTGAGATAGATAGATATATAGAGTATATTATGATGATATGATATAATACTATATATAGTCACTATATATATATATAGATAGAGTAGACATATACCGAGATAGGACAGAGACATAGGTAGATATATATTATATATATATATAATATATAGATATATGTTTTGTTATATATATACATGTATATATATGATAATAGATGAGATATAGATAGAGTAAAGATGATAGAGATATATGATATATACTAGATATTTATATAGTTGATAGAGAGCTATATAACAGTATAGATATAAGTCTAATATGATATAGACACACACATATATATGAACATAGATAGATATATAGATATATATATATATATAGTTTGTGTTAAATATAGGGTTGAGATATATACAGATATGCAGAGTATATAGATAATGATGGATATATCATAATAAAGATATATATATTACATCGAGATATAGGCTATATATAGATATAGGATATATATACTATATATATTATATATTATATATGTATATAATATAGGATAATAGATACATACAAATCATATATAATATATCTATATATTATATATACTATATATATATATATATATATATATAGACTATACATATATATATATTTGTTTATATACTATACATATAAATATATATAAATAGATATATACATATAAAATATACTTAAAATATAGATTACTAGTTATATGTATATATAGAATATATATATATATAAAAATATATATAGTATATAGATATATATATATATTTATATTTATATAATATATATATGTATATACATACAAAATATCATATATACATATATAGACATATTACATAGAGAATTACATATAGATTATATATATAAATATACATTATAAAAAATATAATATACAATATATATTATATATATATATAGATATTAAATATATATATATATATAATAGAATATAATATATATATAAATATAAAAGTATACTTATAGATAATTTCTAATGTAAAAGTATAAATATATATACTATATATATGTGATATATACATTATATATATATATATATAGATTATATATAGATATATATATATAAATATATATTAATACTATATAATTATAATTATAAATAGCTATGATATATATATATATATGATATATATAGATATATATATATACTATAGTATATATATAGATATGTATGAGTATGTATATGATATATCATATAGGTATATAATTATATCTATATTATAGACTAGTATACGTATAGATGATATATATCATAGTAGGAGTTAATTTAGGTATGTATTTTATTTTATTTTAGATATCATATAGTACTATACATATATTAATTATATATATATATATATATATATAATAGTTATATATATTGTTTTTTTATATATATACATTAACTAATAATATATATTGTTTGTTTATATATATAGATACATGTATTATATATATCACTACTAATATATATAGATAGATATATACATATATAGAGGATAGATATATATATATATATATTAACTATAATAGAGAATATAACTATATATAAGTATAGAGATGTTGGACGTACATATTGTTTTATTATATATATATATATATTTATAGATATACGTACATGATGAGAATAGATAGTATAATATATATATATATATATATATATATATATATTACATGATAACATTATATATAATATATATAGTATTTAATATATATCATATATATATATATACTAAGTTGTATATATCTATATATGATATATATATATATATAATATATATATCTTATAAATGATATATATTTATATATATATATGAAATATTATATATACATATATATATATATATAGTATAGATATATATATAGATATGTTATATATATATATATAATATAGATAATAAAATACATATTAATATATATATTTATATTTATAATTATAAAAACCTTATTTATATATATAAGTTATAAGTTAGTAAATAGAAATACTATATATATATATATATGTATTTTATATATATATATATATATATATATATGGTATATATCATAGATATAAAATACATATTATATATATATATATTTATATAGTTAATTATAAATTATTATATATATAATTTATAATGATAAATATAAATATATATATATATATCATGTATTTTTATATCTATATATATATAATATATAATATATATTATATATATAAAATATATATATATATATATATATTTATATTTATAATTATAAATATAATTATAATTAATGTATAATTATAATATATAACTATATATATAAATATATGTATTTGTATACTATATATACTATATAGAGATATTATATATATATATAAATACATATATATATATACATATTTCATATTATAATGATAAATTATAGTATATATATACATTTATAATTAGACATAGAAATACTATAAGATATATATTCGTAGTTTAATATATATTATATATTATATATATATATATATATATAATATATATAAAAATACATATATATATATAATTATTTAATTTATAATTGATAAAATTATTATATATATAACTTATAATTATAAATATAAATATATATATATATATATGTATTTTATATATATATATATATATATATATATATATATATATATATACTATATATATATATATAAAAATACATATATATAATATATATTTATATTTATAATTATAACTTATATATATATAAGTATATTTATATATATACTATATACGATATATATATATATATATATATATAATTAATAGGATATATATATATATATATAGTATATTTATAGATATTATTAAAGTTTATTTTTAATTATAAATAATATATCATATTTATATATATATATATATATAGATATTTATAAATATATTTATACTATATATATATATATTATATATATATATATATATATTTATAGAAAGATATTTATATATATATAATTGTTATATATATTTATATATATATATACAGATATATATCTAATTTTAAATATAAAATATAAATATATATATTATATATATATATATATATATATATATAATATATATATCTATATATATATATATTATATATATATATATATATTTATAAATAATTATATATTATATATATAAGATATAATTGCTATAATATATTTATATATATATTATTTATAATATATATTTTTATTAAATATATATATATTTATAAATACTATTTATAATATATATATATATAAATATATATATATATATAATGATATATATTTAATATATATATATTTATATATACCTGATATTTTCAGGGTGGCAAAGACACTCGTCATTCTGGGGTTCTGTATATTTTTACGCGTGCGAACGTTTCGCCAAAGACACTTGGCATCATCAGGCTAAAATAATTTATAAATAAAATTATATACTAAAAATTGTTAAAAGTGAACAGGTATAAAAAAATTTAAAGTAATAAAAAATCCTATATTATCTAAAAAGCTTACACACAATTTATACTTAGGCAAAATTGTCCGTAGGGCAAAACTAAGCAAACTAAATTTGGTCCTCCCGCTCGAAAAAGTATTCGCTCTAAATCGTCCTCCGCTCGAAAAAAAAGTATGTCCCCCCCCCCGTGCTCGCAATCGTCCTCCCGCTCGAAAAAAGTATTCGCTCTAATCGTCCTCCCCGACCTTCGAAAAGTATCTCGTCTTGAATCGTTCCTACGCTCGAAACCAGTATTCGCTCGAATAGTCCTCCGCTCGAAAAAGTATTCGCTCTAAATCGTCCTCCGCTCGAAAAAAGTATTCGTCTAATCGTCCTCCGCTCTGAAAAAAGTATTCGCTCTAATCGTTCCTCCGCTCGAAAAGTATTCGCTCTAATCTCCTCCGCTCGAAAAAAGTATTCGATTAATCGCTCCTCCGCTCGAAAAAAGTATTCGCTCTAATCGTCCGCCGCTCGAAAAAGTAGTCGCCTCTAATCGTCCTCCGCTCGAAAAAGTATTCGCTTTAATCGTCCTCCGACCTCGCAAGAAAGTATTCGGTCTAACGTCCTCCGCTCGAAAAAGCATTCGCTCTAATCGTCCTCACGCTCGAAAAAGTATCCGCTCTAATCGTCCTCCGCTCGGAAAAAGTATTCGCCTCTAATCGTCTCTCTCTCTCTCTCTTCTTCTCCTCTCTCTCTCTCTCTCTCTCTCTCTCTCTCCTCGCTCTCTACTCTCTCTCTCTCTCTCTCTCATTGTCTATCATATTAAGTAACCCTAAACTTATTATTATCCTCCCATTCATTTTTTTTCCTCCCACTCTCATTTCGCCTATTATTATGTTTTTTTTCTCATCCTTCTCCCCATTTTCCCTCTTACAATCTCTTTTTATTCTCTCGTCTTCTCTCTCTCTCTCTCTCTCTCTCTCTCTCCCTCTCCTCTCTCTTCTCTCTCTCTCTCTCTCTCTCTCTCTCTCCTCTCTCTCTCTCTCTCTCTCTCTCTCTCTCTCGACGACATTTTTCATTGATAACTTGCGGCAAGTCGGCTCTTGAGAAGGGAAACACTTGGATGACGGTGTTGTCCGGTTGTCCTAGGGGACAAGTGGACAAGGGGACAAGATGACTTGTGTTTTTATGACTTGGGACGCAAATGTCTTGTGGGTCAAATGACTGCATTCACACTCGCCTCAGTATTATATGACCTGCACCCGTATACTCCACCAGATCCTGTTTCACCTCATGTATACTCCACCACATCCCTACATCCCGTTCCACCCAATCATATAACCACCTAATTTATTTTCCACCTAATTGCGTTTCTACACTTTTACATCCTGTTCCACCCAAATAGTGTGTGACCACCTAATTTCTTTTCCACCTATCTGCGTTTCTACACTTTTATTTCCTCCACTTCCTTGCTCTGGATATCCGTGTTGTGTTATGTTTAGATCTGTGGATTAACCCCACAATGGACGTCCTAATCCTGGCTTACCCTGTTTACATTTCAAGCTTAGTTTACTCCACTCCACTCAACACTCCGCTACGCAACACAGCCCTCTCTCAGCCTCACCTCTCTCCACAATATTCCTCATTTCTGTCTCCCACTCCTCCTATTCTCTCCCCTCTGTCTTTTTTTCCTGACCCCTCTGCCCGCCCCACCTTGGTAAAAACCTCAGTGGCGACACACCTCACAGATATTCAACACCACTATTTTGACATGTTAATGAGATGACCTACTCTTTTCCCCTCGCTCTCTCCCTCCCTCTACCGCCCCTCTCCTTTTTCCCCTCTCATGTCTCCCCTCACTCACTCCCACCCTCCTGTTTCCTCTCACTCCTGTTTCCCCTCTCTCTCTCCTCCCTTTCTTTTTCCCCTCACTCTCTCCCTCCCTCTCCCCACCTGTTTCCCCTCTCTCTCTCTATCCATCCTGTTTCCCCTCTATATTTCTCCCTCCCTCATGTTTCCCCTCCCTCTATTCCCCTCCTGTTCCTCTCACCCTCCATCCCTCACTGTTTCCAACTCACTGTTGTTGTCTTACTCTCTCTTTCCCTCTCCCTCCGCTCAACCTCCTGCCCTTTCCTTGGTCGCATTTCTCCCCTCTGAATGCCACACCCACTTTTCCTTAACACACACACAAACACAAACACACACACACACACACACACACACACACACACACACACACACACACACACACACACACACACACACACACACACACACACACATACCCACACACACACCACACACACACACACACACACACACACACACACACACACACACACACACACACACACACACACACAACCACACACACAACACACACACACACACACACACACACACACACCACACACACACACACACACACACACACACACACACACACACACACACACACACACACACACACACACACACACACACACACACGGTCCCCTTGTCCCCCTCATCAAAATCTCGCTTCTCATCACCAGTAAATTCATCCTTTCATCCTCTTAACTAGAAATTGAGCTTCCTCCTTCCATCCCTTGTTTTTAGAGGGAGGGAAGGAGGAGCGATAGAGAGAATGACACAAACGAAGTAGGTAAATCCGGTTTGTGGTCGTTCCGGAGTCGGGATTTTAAAGAGGCCGGTTGCTGATTCGGATGGATTCGATATTTACATCCGTGACGAGTGTTAAGGATAAAGGGAGGGAGGGGAGGGGGGAGGGGGGGAGGAGGGAAGGGGGGAGGGAGATATGGTAAAGAGGGGTTGCATTCATTTTACTTCTTGGTATATGAACTGAAGAGGTGGTGGTGGTGGTGGTGGTGGTGGTGGTTAATACAAAGGAATACAAAGGAAGAACAGATAGCAAATACAAAGGAAGAACAGACAGCTATAAAGGAAGAACAGACAGCTATAAAGGAAGAACAGACAGCTATAAAGGAAGAACAGACAGCTATAAAGGAAGAACAGACAGCAAACAGACAGTAATGGTGGTGGTGGTTGTGGTGGTGGTGGTTGTGGTGGTTGTGGTGGTGGTGGTGTGTCTCAATGTGAAGAAAAAAGTAGGAATGAGATGGAGGAAGAATGGAAATGAAGGGAAGGAAGGTTGGGAGGGGAAGGGATAGGTAAGGAGAAGGGAGAGATGAGGGGAGGCGACGACCATAAGGAGATTTGAATGGAGAAGGTGATTACGAAGGCAGGAGGAGGGGGGGGAGGGGGAGAGAGAGAGAGAGAGAGAGAGAGAGAGAGAGAGAGAGAGAGAGAGAGAGAGAGAGAGAGAGAGAGAGAGAGAGAGAGAGAGAGAGAGAGAGAGAGAGAGGATTGAAGGGAAGAAAGGATAAGAGAAGCAGAGGAAAAGAATAATCCTATTAGTACGTGCGATGGCGAGGGCAAAAATCCACTTACTCTGGGTGGAAAAAGTTTAAAAAGTGCAGACAGGAAATATAAGACCGTGTATACTATGTTAGAAATATGATGACAAGTATATAAGCAGTATAAGGATAGGCATACAAGTAATTTTTTTTTATTTTTTTTTGCTCTATAGTACGTAAGTTAACTCTGTCTTGTTGTTGTTGCTGTTTTTTTTGCCTGTATGCCTCCGGGCGATAATGAAATCATTATCATTATTATTATAAGGAGGGAAAGTGTGAGGGAATCCATGTATGATCTCTTTTTACAGAACCATTACATTATTTCTGATTTCATGCATATTTTTTTTTTTAGTGCATTTACCTATTCTTGTGACCTCATTTTGTCTTTTCCATTATTTAGGAGTCTAGATTTAGTGTCTTAATCAATGTAAGGGTGTAAAAAAGGAAAGAAAATTATATATATACAGAGATGTCGAGGGAAAAAAGACGAACATCTTTATTTTCTTCGCCTTTCCCATACGCGGCAATATTTTCGTTTCCTCTACAGGAAAATTTTTGTTTTATCCTGCGGTGTCCTTTGATAAATTATTAGTGTTGTAGGTGTTGTGGTGTTGTGAAAATAAGGAGGATTGTTTTTTTTTATAGTTGTTTGGGCGGGAAAAGAAGCCTATGTCTCTTCCATCACTTTAATAAGCCTGAAATTATGTGTCTGTTATGTATGTCTGTTATGTTATGTGTGTAAGACTGTGAATTATGTGTGTCTGTTATGTATGTCTGTTATGTTATGTGTGTAAGACTGTGAATTATGCATGGCACGTGTGTGTGTCGTGCTCCGGACAAGGCAGAGGCGTCGCTACAAACCCGGAAGGCGTGAGCAGCGAAGCAAAAGTTTAAGTTGCAGCGACTTTTTCTTTCTTCCTCGTAATTACAAGGAAGAATAAGTTTTGGGATGGAAATTAAATGGAGGGAAAAAAAACCTTGTTAATGCCACCCCGTGAAGGACGTGTTGAGTCTCGCTGTGGCTCTATTAGTTTCGTTGTGGAGTTGGCTGTGTGGTTAGACTGTGGCTGTGTGGAGTGTTGACTGTTGACTTGTACGCATATACAGACGCCTCACCCGGCACGCCTTGTTTGTGTTCCATCAGTGAGCCAACTATTTAGTGTAAAGTTTCCACACGTCACATATTCGGTTTCACACAAAGTACATGCCACAAGTTAAGTCGCTGGTGCTGGCGACGCGCTTTTTTAGGGGAGAATAAGTAAGCGGCGTATATAAATAGTGTCCAGGTCGATCGAACATATGTACAATTATACCACGAAAATCCTCTCGAAGGG
>JACEEZ010019646.1:70000-77500 GCA_016584305.1 Chionoecetes opilio
CGCGACTACACACCCACCCACAACACACACACCCAGGTCACCCGCACTACCTGCCACATCTAGCTGTTGCGCTCTCATTTTCCTTACTTTTCGCATTCAGTGTTTGTAGAAGGAGATGTATTGCGCGTAACCTTGACGACAGTGATAATAAACTCACACTACCCCTGTGCCCTGTATTGCATGGCCTTTATTGACGCTTGAGGCGACCCTGTGTGTGTGTGTGTGTGTGTGTGTGTGTGTGTGTGTGGTGTGTGTGATGTATGTGTGTGTGTGTGTTTGTGTGTGTGTGTGTGTGTGTGTGTAGAAGGGAAGGCATGGTGAGTTGGTGAATGGTGGTGATGAGGGAATGAGTGAGTGAGTGAGTGAGGGTGAAAGGGAAGGTATATATATTTTTACACCTGCAATGAAGGTGTAGAGAAGGTGGGAGGGGAAGGAGGAAAGAGGAAATAGATAGAAAGGGATGAAATAGTAATAAAGATGGATATATAGATGGATAAGGGAAGGGATATAGAGAAGGTTGGGAGAAGGGAAGGAAGGCGTGAGGAATATTGAGTTCTCAGGCGTCATGCACCAGCTGACGCGTCCTCTTCATTCCTGTCATCACAAGCCCCTCCCCCCCCCACACACACGCACGCACGCACGCAGCACTCACGCCCACGCACGCGACGCACGCACGCGACGCACGCACAGGCCTGTTGGCGACGTACACACACACACACACACCACACACCAGCAACACACACACACACAAACACACACACCACACACACACCATCCAACACACACACACACACACCTGCTTGACGTAGCATCACCACATCACATAATATTTCACCACACTGACACCACACTAGATCACCCTACCACACAACACCACACAACACCACACAACATCTAACACCATTTTTGCAACACCATGACATCACATCACAACGCACATACGAAAGAAATATACATAATCGCTCTCATTTTTTTTTAGGCTAATTTCTATAATTTTTTTTCTTTCTTAGGTCTCAACTATTTAGGCGCGAGATATCCCTAACAATAAATAACAATAATAACCTTAACAATAAATAGGCAACGCTCTACTAATGCACCTCAGCGTTCATGGTATTCCTATTTCCCCTCGACACAAAAAAAAGAGACACTAATCACTCGTACAAGTTGAATTAGTAAACGCTCCTAGAAAGAATGAAAAGAAGAAAAAAATAAATGAGAAAAAGGTAAAAAGTAGAAGAATACTAATAATAAAAAAGTGTAGAATAAGTCACCAGGGAAAAAAGAAGGAAAGAAACCAGACAGTAAAAGAAGAAGAAGAAGAAGAAAGAAGGAAACAAAAGAGTTATGATGAAGGAGGAGAGGCAAGGGCTGGAGGGAGGAAGGGAGGCGGGTGTTGTATTGCCATAATTGCACGTCAGCCGCCCGTCACAGACACTTTGCCCCGCGTCACACTCCATCCCGCCTGTCATGCCGCCACACCATACCTCATGATTGTTTGTTGTTGTGTGTGTGTTTTTGTGGGTGGGGCGTTGTGTATGTGTGTGTGTTTGTGTTTGTGGGGGTTGTGTGTGGTGTGTGTGTGTGTGTGGATGGGGGGGGTTGTGTGTGTGTGTTGTTTTGTGGGAGGAGGGTGTTGTGTGTGTGTGTGTGGGTGATGTTGGGGGGGGGGTTTTGTGTGTGGGTGTGTGTGTGTTTGTGTGGGGTTGTGTGTGTGTGTGTGTCTGTGGATGGGGTGGTTGTGGTGTTGGTGTTGTGGTGTGTGTTTGTGGGAGTAGGGGTTGGTGTGTGATGTGTGTGTGTGTGTTGGGGGGTTGTGTGTGTGGGTGGGTGGTTGTGTATGTGTGTGGGGAAGGGGGGGTGTGATATGTGTATTGGGTGTATGTGTGTGGTTTGTGTGTGTGTTATTGTGGTGTGTGTAGTTGTGTGTGTATCTCCTCTCTCTCTCTTCTTCTCTCTCAATCTTCTCTCTCTCTCTTTCTCTCTCAATCTCCTCTCTCCGTAATCTCCTCTTCTCTCTCTCTCTCTCTCTCTCTCTTCTTCTCTCTCGTCGTGCTTTTATTCTGATCTCTCAGATCTCGGCGGCCGTCTCTCGTCCTCTCTCTCTATCTTGTCTTCTCTCCTTCTCTTCGTTCTTCTCCTCCGTTCTCCAACTCCTCTCTCGTCTCCTCTCTTCTCTCTCTCTCTCTCACACACACACACACACACACACACACACACACAGCACACACACACACACTACACTACATAACCACCACCTCCACCTCCATACATGGTCGCCCCCGACCGTCGGCCGTCGTGCGTCCCCGGGTAATTCATACACCATGTTCGTCATTACCGTTCACTAGAAGGTTACGAATAAAAACCATGCCTGCAACATGAGACTTATTTTATGACTATTTAGCTCTCACAGGTGTGTGTGTGTGTTCGTGTAGTGTGAGAGAGAGAGAGAGAGAACAAGCGAGAGGAGATTAGTAGAGAAGAGAGAGAGAGAGAGGAGAAGAGAGATAGGAGAGATGAGAGATAGAAGGCAATGGTCATGAATTTGTACATACGTATATATATCTCATTTAGTCGATAAACACACTCTCTCTCTCTCCTCTCTCTCTCTCTCTCTCTCTCTCATCCTTAGCTTCCTCTCATCACCTTCTCAGATCTCTCTCTCTCTCTCTCTCTCTCTCTCTGCTCTCTCGATCTCTCTCTCTCATCTCTCTCTCCCATCTCTCTTCTCTCTCTCTCCTCTCTCTCTCTCTCTCGGATAATTGCATTTCCTCGGGGTTTATGGAAACACTCCACGCGAGTTATAAATTATGCGAAACAAAATAAAACCAGAACAGGTAAAAAAGATAGATCGACGTGTGTGGTGGTCCAGAAAAAATAAATAGACAAGCAGACAAGGTAAAATAGAAACAAAATCAAAGCGTCAGGAAACACGACAGAAAAGTTAAAAGTGATTTCACTACTTGTACCAACTTAACTTTTCTACTTTCACTACGTTATTGGTGTCCCTCGCATCGTAAACAATTTTTGTTCGGGCTATATACTATTCTATTCACGAGAACAAAATCTTGGAAAAATAACTAAAGTAGGAATAGCAAAGAATACTGTCAAATGAATATAGCAAAATATGAATTATATAAAATATCTCATTGCATTAGTTATAGAGTAATTATTGTAGAGTATTATTGTATTATTGTAGAGTATAATAGTCAGTTATTGTAGCTTCATTACTGTAACGTGCTTTGATTTGAGATCGACTGCAATCTGGGCGCAAAGACTGGTGCCAAAACTCTTCCTTTCATGAACTGTTTGGGTGACTCGCTTTGGCGGCAATAACAAGCAGGGGTGAGGTGGGTGTGGCGGGGGGGGGGAGGCAACAAGTGGTGGGGAGAGAGAGAGAGAGAGAGAGAGGGAGAGAGAGGAGAGAGAGAGAGCAGAGAGAGAGAGAGAGAGAGAGAGAGAGAGAGAGAGAGAGAGAGAGAGAGAGAGAGAGAGAGAGAGAGAGAGAAGAGAGAGAGGAAGAAAGAGGGAGAGAGAAGAGAGAGAGAGAGAGCGAAGAGAGAGAGAGAGAGAGAGGAGAGAGAGAGAGAGAGAGAGAGAGAGAGAGAGAGAGAGAAGAGAGAGAGAGAGACTTTTCTGACTCTATAAAAGGAAAGAGGAAAACTTTTTGAAATGCCAGTCACCGAGGGTCCCTTAGAAACAGCCAAGCCTTCACTACAGCCAGTCGCTGCTGTGACAAGGAGGGGGGAGCGGAGCCCCTTAAGCCCCCTCACCCCCCTCACCCCCCCTCACCTCCAGCTCACCCCCCCCTCACCCCCTCTCACCCCCCCTCCCTCACCTCCAGCTCACCTTCACCCCCAAGAGAAAGGTGACAGAACATGGAATAGGAAGAAATAAGTGAGAACAGAATGTGAGAGGACAAGAGGAAAGACTGATAACAAACAGGGGAAGGAAACAAGACTGCGAAGGAAAATATAAAAGGGGAGGAAATAAAGCAGGGAAGGGACAGGGAGCAGTGTAGAGGGAGGACATTAAACAGGGAAGGGACAGGGAGCAGTGTAGAGGGAGGACATTAAACAGGGAAGGGACAGGGAGCAGTGTAGAGGGGGGACATTAAACAGGGAAGGGACAGGGAGCAGTGTAGAGGGGGGACATTAAACAGGGAAGGGACAGGGAGCAGTGTAGAGGGAGGACATTAAACAGGGAAGGGACAGGGAGCAGTGTAGAGGGAGGACATTAAACAGGGAAGGGACAGGGAGCAGTGTAGAGGGAGGACATTAAACAGGGAAGGGACAGGGAGCAGTGTAGAGGGAGAACATTAAACAGGGAAGGGACAGGGAGCAGTGTAGAGGGAGAACATTAAACAGGGAAGGGACAGGGAGCAGTGCAGAGGGAGGAAATAAAGCAGGGAAGGGACAGGGAGCAGTGTAGAGGGAGGACATTAAACAGGGAAGGGACAGGGAGCAGTGCAGAGGGAGGAAATAAAGCAGGGAAGGGACAGGGAGCAGTGTAGAGGGAGGACATTAAACAGGGAAGGGACAGGGAGCAGTGTAGAGGGGGGACATTAAACAGGGAAGGGACAGGGAGCAGTGTAGAGGAGGACATTAAACAGGGAAGGGACAGGGAGCAGTGCAGAGGGAGGAAATAAAGCAGGGAAGGGACAGGGAGCAGTGTAGAGGGAGGACATTAAACAGGGAAGGGACAGGGAGCAGTGTAGAGGGAGGACATTAAACAGGGAAGGGACAGGGAGCAGTGTAGAGGGAGGACATTAAACAGGGAAGGGACAGGGAGCAGTGCAGAGGGAGGACATTAAACAGGGAAGGGACAGGGAGCAGTGTAGAGGGAGAACATTAAACAGGGAAGGGACAGGGAGCAGTGTAGAGGGAGGAAATAAAGCAGGGAAGGGACAGGGAGCAGTGTAGAGGGAGGACATTAAACAGGGAAGGGACAGGGACAGTGTAGAGGGAGGACATTAAACAGGGAAGGGACAGGGAGCAGTGTAGAGGGAGGACATTAAACAGGGAGGGACAGGGAGCAGTGTAGAGGGAGGACATTAAACAGGGAAGGGACAGGGAGCAGTGTAGAGGGAGGACATTAAACAGGGAAGGGACAGGGAGCAGTGTAGAGGGAGAACATTAAACAGGGAAGGGACAGGGAGCAGATTAGAGGGAGGACATTAAACAGGAAGGACAGGGAGCAGTGTAGAGGGAGAACATTAAACAGGGAAGGGACAGGGAGCAGTGCAGAGGGAGGAAATAAAGCAGGGAAGGACAGGGAGCAGTGTAGAGGGAGGACATTAAACAGGGAAGGGACAGGGAGCAGTGTAGAGGGAGGAAATAAAACAGGGAAGGGACAGGGAGCAGTGTAGAGGGAGGACATTAAACAGGGAAGGGACAGGGAGCAGTGTAGAGGAGGACATTAAACAGGAAGGGACAGGGAGCAGTGTAGAGGGAGGACATTAAACAGGGAAGGGACAGGGAGCAGTGTAGAGGGAGGACATTAAACAGGGAAGGGACAGGGAGCAGTGTAGAGGGAGGACATTAAACAGGGAAGGGACAGGAGCAGTGTAGAGGAGGAAATAAAGCAGGGAAGGGACAGGGAGCAGTGTAGAGGGAGGACATTAAACAGGGAAGGGACAGGGAGCAGTGTAGAGGGAGAACATTAAACAGGGAAGGGACAGGGAGCAGTGTAGAGGGAGGACATTAAACAGGGAAGGGACAGGGAGCAGTGTAGAGGAGGACATTAAACAGGGAAGGGACAGGGAGCAGTGTAGAGGGGGGACATTAAACAGGGAAGGACAGGGAGCAGTGTAGAGGGAGGACATTAAACAGGGAAGGGACAGGGAGCAGTGTAGAGGGAGGAAATAAAACAGGGAAGGGACAGGGAGCAGTGTAGAGGGAGGACATTAAACAGGGAAGGGACAGGGAGCAGTGTAGAGGGAGGAAATAAAACAGGGAAGGGACAGGGAGCAGTGTAGAGGGAGGACATTAAACAGGGAAGGGACAGGGAGCAGTGCAGAGGGAGGACATTAAACAGGGAAGGACAGGGAGCAGTGTAGAGGGAGGACATTAAACAGGGAAGGGACAGGGAGCAGTGTAGAGGGAGGACATTAAACAGGGAAGGGACAGGGAGCAGTGTAGAGGGGGGACATTAAACAGGGAAGGGACAGGGAGCAGTGTAGAGGGAGGACATTAAACAGGGAAGGGACAGGGAGCAGTGTAGAGGGAGGACATTAAACAGGGAAGGGACAGGGAGCAGTGTAGAGGGGGGACATTAAACAGGGAAGGGACAGGGAGCAGTGTAGAGGGAGGAACATTAAACAGGAAGGGACAGGGAGCAGTGTAGAGGGAGGACATTAAACAGGGAAGGGACAGGGAGCAGTGTAGAGGGAGGACATTAAACAGGGAAGGGACAGGGAGCAGTGTAGAGGGGGGACATTAAACAGGGAAGGGACAGGGAGCAGTGTAGAGGGAGGACATTAAACAGGGAAGGGACAGGGAGCAGTGTAGAGGGAGGACAAAATAGTCAATGAAAAGAGAAAATTAAAACTAAGAAAATTTTATGATCAAAATGAAATCCTTAAAACGATAAATTCTCAAAATCAAAAGAATTTCAGCCTCAATACCAGGGAGGCGCCGCGATGCCTCCACCAGCAACACTGCCTTTGGGAAGTGAAAAATGACGCTTTTAATCCGAGTAATTTCCATATTTCGTCAGATCAGCCTCGGGGTTCACAAGACTTCGTTACGCTGAATGACTATTACAGATTTATACATTTATCCCTTGGTAGTGTTTCTTTTCATCTTTCCATAGAGCTTTAGGAGAATCAAGTCATCCATACGTTTAGCTATCAACGGGATTAACCCTTGAGACCCAGAACGTAATTTCCATTGTAATTTGGGTAGCTACATTTAGACGATTTTTAGTGAATATAAGCAATATTTTATAGATATGACCTGTCCATCCTCGTCCACTAAATAATTTGGTATATTAAGTCACTTTTTGTAATTTTATGGCTAACAACATAGATTTTTTTATAGCCAAGGAAAGATCTGGGCGTGAAGGGGTTAAAGGTTAAATGAGAACCTTTGTGACTGCAAGCTGGACGACACGACTCCCGGAGCAAGTATAGGGAACTCATATCCTCACATTAACTATAGTCTGGTTTTTTTAAAGAGGTGAAAAATCCTGACCCCTTGCTGCTTCCTGACTGATATTTGATGCCAGGAGAAGGGAATACTACGCTTCTTCTAAATTGTAGTTGTATTTTATCATAGTTAATCATATTATCAGGTAAACAGAGGCATAATTTTAAGCATGAGACTTTATAATAGAATTGAATTTTCACCTCATAAAAAAAAATAGACTATAGCCATATGTAGAAAAGGACGAGAGGAACCGAGGAGGTGGGGAGGGGAGGAAGAGAAAGAAGACAAAAAGAATAAAATAAATAAATATCTGAGGCATATAGCTTAGAACGTATAAGTCAGGCCAGCAGCTCGC